>CAUYRB010054127.1:0-11081 GCA_963574695.1 Propithecus perrieri | reverse complement strand
CCACTTTTTAATGGGGTTGTTTGATTTTTTTCTTGCTGATTTGCCTAGGTTCTTTATAGAGTCTAGTTATCAGCCCTTTATCAGATGTATAGCATGGAAATATTTTCTCCCATTCTGTAGGTTGTCTATTTTCTCTAATGGTAGTTTTCTTGACTGTGTAGAAGTTTTTTAATTTGATCAGATCCCATTTATTTATTTTCATTGTTGCTGTGATTGCCTTTGGGGTCTTCTTCATAAATTTTTTGCCAAGGCTGATGTCTATAAGAGTTTTTCCAACATTTTCTTCTAGAATTCTTATGTTTTAATGCCTTATGTTTCAGTTTGTTATCCATTGTGAGTTGATTTTTGTGAGAGTTGAGAGGTGTAGATTCTGATCAGTCTTCTACATGTGCCTATCCAATTTTCCCAGCACCATATGTTGAATAGGGATTCTTTTCCCCAGTGTATGTTTTTGTCCGCTTTGTCAAAGATCTGATAGCAATATGAGGATGGTTTTTTTTATCTGGGTTCTCTGTTCTCTTCCATTGGTTTACATCTTTATTCTTGTCCTTAGTACCATGATGTTTTGGTTGCTATAGCCTTGTAGTATAGCTTGAAGTCTGGTAAATTGTTGCATCCCAATTTGTTTTTTTTGTTTTGTTTTGTTTTTGTTTAAGGTTGCTTTGGCTATATGGGGTCTTTTCTGGTTCCATAGAAAGCATAGAATTATTTTTTCTAGATCTGTGAAAAATGATATTGATATTTTAATAGGGATTGCATTGAATGTGTAGATCACATTGGGTGATATAGACATTTTAACAATGTTGATTCCACTGGTTCATGAACATAGTATGGTTTTCTATCTCTTTATGTCTTCTGCTATTTCCTTTCTCAGTGTTTTTTAGTTCTTCCTATAGAGGTCTTTCACCTCCTTACTTAAATATATTCCTGGGTGTTTTGTTTTCTTTGTTGTTATTGTGAAGGGTATTGAGCCTTTGATTTGGTTCTCAGTTAGACCGTTGTTGTTGTATATGAATGCTATTGATTTTTGTACATTGATATTGTAACCTGAGAGTTTGCTAAATTTATTTATCAGTTCCAGTAGTCTCTTGGCAGATTTTTGGGGTTTCTAGATTTAAGATCATATCATCAGCAGAGAGCCATAATTTGACCTCTTCTGGCCCCATTTGTATATACTTGTTTTCTTTCTGTTCTCTGATTGCTATGGCTAGGATTTACAGCACTATGTTGAATAGAAGTGGTGATAGAGGGCAACCCTGTCTGGTTCGAGCTGTAACTGGGAATGCTTTCTATTTTTTCTCCATTCAGTAGGATGTTGGCTGTAGGTTTGTCATATATGGCTTTTATAATTTTGATGTAAATCCTGTCTATGCCTATTTTGTTAAACATTCTTATCATAAAAGTGTGCTGAATTTTGTCAAATGCTTTTTCTGCATCTATTGAGAGGATCATATAGTCTTTGTTTTCACTTCTATTTATGTAATAATTACATTTATTGATTTGTATATGTTGAACCATCCATGCCTCTCTGTGATGAAGCCCACATTGTTGTGATGAATTATTTTTTTGATGAGCAGCTGAATTTGGTTTGGTAGAATTTTATTGAGAATTTTTGCATCTATATTCATAAGGGATATTGGTCTGTAGTTTTCTTTTTGTGTTGAGTCCTTTATTGTCTTTGATATCAAGGTGATGTCGGTTTTATAAAATGTATTGGTGAGAATTTCTTCATTCTCAATGTTATGGAATAATTTCTTTGGGATGAGTATTAGTTCCTCTGTGTAGGTCTGGTAATATTTAGGTGTGAAACCGTCTGATCCAGAATTTCTTTTCTTTTTTTTTTGAAAGATTTTTTATTACTGCTCTAATTTTGGTATTTGATATTGGTCTCTTCAGGAATTCTACATCTTCCTGATTGAATCTATGGAGGCTGTGTGTTTCTAAGAATTTGTCCATTTCTCCTACATTTTCAGGTTTATGTGCATATAGATTTCTGTAGACTTCAGAGTTGATATTTTGTATTTATGTCATATCTGTTGTAATTTCTCCTTTTTCATTCCTGATTGAGTTTATTAGAGTCCTTTCTATTCTGTGTTCAGTTAATCTAGTGAGAACTCTGTCAATTTTTTTTTGTCTTTTCAATTAACCAACATTTTGTTTCATTAATCTTCTCTATAGTTCTTTTGTTATCATTTCATTTAGTTTTCCTCTGATCTTGGTTATTTCTTTTCTTCTGCTAGGTTGGGGATTTGTTTGCTCATCCTTTTCAAATTCCTTGATATGATTCATTAGATTGTTGATTTGTGATCTTTGTGTCTTTTGGATGTAGGCATTTATGGTTATGATTATTTCATATCAGGATTGCTTAGCTGTACTCCACAGATTTTGATAACTTGTGTCCCCTTTGTCACTTAGTTCAAAGAATCTTTTGATTTCCATCATAATTTCCTCCTTTATCTTACTATCATTTAGCAGTAGGTTGTTTAGTTTCTGTGACTTTGTGCAGATTTGAGTGTTTCTGTTGAAATTGATTTCTAATTTTATTCTACCGTGGTCTGAGAAGATGCTTGGTATAGTTTCTATTTTTTAAAAATTTGTTGAGATATGTTTTGTGGTCTAGGATGTGACCAATCTTAGAGAATGTCCCAAGAACTGATGAGAAGAATGTATATTCAGTGGTTTTGGTATATAATGTTCTGTAAAAGTCCGTCAGGTCCATTTATTCTAGAGTTCTGTTTATGTCCATTGTTTTTTGTTTAATTTCTGTTTGTAGGATCTGTCCTGTTCTGTCAGAAGGGTGTTGGAGTTCCCAGCTATTATGGTGTTGTTGTTTATCATTTTGTTTGGATCAAGTAGGATATGCTTTATGAATCTGCAAGCACCTGTTAGGTGCATAAATATTTAGAATTGTTATGTCTTCTTGTTGAATTGCTCTCTTTACCATTATATAACGACCATCTTTGTTATTTGTTACTTTGGTTGATTTGAAGACTATGTTATCTGATATGAGAACTGCTGCATCGGTTTTCTTTTGGTTTCCATTTGCATGGAATGTTCCATCCTTCTGCCTTGGATCTCAATGAATCCTTGTGGGTTACATGTGTTTCCTGGAGACAGCAGATATTTAGTTCATTTTTTGTTATTCATTCAGCCAGCCTATGTCTCTTCAGTGGAGAGTTCAAGCCATTCACATTTATTGAAATACTTGATAAGGGGGGTGGATTTCTGTTCATCCTGTTGAGTAGGACTTTGTTGCTTTGTTTATCTCTTAAGCCATTATGGTATCTGGACTTTTACTGTTACCTTTTGGGTGATTTTACACTGATGGCTGTCTATTATGATAATCTGTGTATAATACAGTTCTGAGAAATTCCTGCAGGGCAGGTCTTGTCTTGACATGCTCCCTCAGTGTTTGCTTGTCTGAGAAAGTCTTTATTTCCCTCTTATATACAAAACTTAGTTTTGCAGGATACAAAATTCTAGGCTGGCCCTTACTCTGTTCGAGAAGATTGAGATTGTGTCCCTAATCCCTTCTGACTTGTAAGGTCTCAGTTGAGAAGTCTACAGTTAGTCTGATGGGTTTTCCTTGGTAAGTTACTTGGTGCTTTCCCCTTATGGCTCATGACAGTGTCTCTTCTACGTTTATTTTGGCTAGTCTGATGACTATGTGTCATGGTGTTTTCCTCTTTGTGATGAATCTGCCAGGAATCCTTTGAGCTTCTTGTACCTAAATATCTAGATTTCTAGCAAGGCCTGTGAAATATTCCTCAATTATTCCCCCAAAGAGGTTTTCCAACCCTTGTATATTTTCTTTTTCACCCTCAGCAATGTCAATAATTCTTATGGTAGGCCTCTTTACATAATTCCATATTTCTTTTAAGCTTTGTTCATTCCTCTGTTTATGCTCTATGAACATCCTGTCTGTTCTCCACAATAGGCCAGAGTGGGGCTCTGGGGCTGTTAGCCAAAGTGAACCCACAGGCTGGATCTGAGTTTTGTATCTCTAAATGTTAAAGAAAAGTGGGAAGGGAAAAAGACATGTTGCCCCATATTTCAACACATTGCACTTTTACTAAGCTTGATAGGGCAAGAATGCAATCTATAATTATTTTAAAGTTAATTTTTCTTTCATCGACAATGGATCATCTTTTTGTTCAATAAAAAATGATATTGGTCTAACAAGGGTGTTATTTGTGCCTTAACCCTAGCAATTACAGAATACATTCATCTAAAACTGAAGTCCTTAATGCCTGGGTGCAGAACAGTACCAGTCTGTGGTCTGTTATGGACTGGTTGCAGAGCTCCATCTCCACAGCCCTGCCCCCCACTGTTGCCATTTCCTTCACCTCCAACCCTGAGAAAAAATTATCTTCCAAGAAACTTAGGAAAGGTGGGGGAACAGCAGGAGGTAAGCAGCCAGAGAGGGGAGCTTCATCTGTATTTATGGCTGTTCCCCATCGCTGATGTCAATGCTTGAGCTCTGCCTCCCTTCCCCCAACCCTACACCCATCTGTGGAAAAAGTGCCTTCCATGAAACCAGTCCCTGGTGCCAAAAAGTTTGGGGACTGCTGATCTAAAATATGATATTCTTTGCAATTATGAATTGTGCTGCATGCCCCTCAATACATGAGTGGATTAATAAAATGTGGTATATGTATACCATGGAGTACTATTCAGCTATAAGAAACAATGGTGATATAGCACCTCTTGTATTTTCCTGCATAGAGCTGGAACCCATTCTACTAAGTGAAGTATCCCAAGAATGGAAAAATAAGTACCACATGTACTCACCAGCAAACTGGTTTCACTGTTCAACACCTAAGTGCACATATAAGAACAACATTTATTGGGTGTCGGGCAGGTGGGAGAGGGGAGGAGGGGATGGGTATATACAAACATAATGAGTGCAATGCGCATCATCTGGGGTATGGACACGCTTGAAGCTCCAACTGGGGGAGGGCAAGGGCAACACAATCTAAACATTTGTACCCCCATAATATGCAGAAATTTAAAAAAATAAAATAAAATATGATATTCTACATTTTGATGTTTTAACTTCCTAAAGAGAGTAATACCAAACAGTCTTCTTTGAAGAAAACAAAGGTGAAACTATTGTTTCAATAATCAGGAACATTTTTTCTGTTTTGAGATGGGAGCATGATCAAGTATGCTTTAGGAATTTTCTGTATTTAGGAAACTCCGAATTCTTAATTGTTGGTCAACTTTCAGGCAAATAAGAATCAATTCTATAAGTTTACAAAAATAAATGCATACACTTCTGATGGTAAAGGCTAAATTCTCAAAATAAAACCTTAGAAGAGGACTAATGATTCATTGAAGTAAATTGATGGTTTCGATACTAATTCCTATCCCATACATTTAATACGAAAGAAGCATTGGTAAAGGATAAGTAACATATCCTGGGCCAATGAACTCAATCTAGTAGATAAATTTTGCTTTGGTCACAGTTTGTCTATGAATATGGGTTTCAAGACAAAAAAAGCCTTAACGTAGAATGTTTTTATGTTTTAGAACTGTCACTGCCTTAATGCTCAAACATCTACTTAAGTCATCCAAAAAAAGGAGAGATGTATGTTTATGGCTTTTTGTAAATATATATGCAGTGTTTACGTATTTAAAAAAAAGATTTTTTTCTATGACAATGTTTGGTAATCTGTCCAATATATTTATAGAAAAATGGAGCATGTAATAGTTTGTCATGCAGAAAGACTGCTTCCACTCAATACCTTAGTTACCTGAACTGATTATTAATGAAAACTGAAATTCAGTGATTAAAGAGAAGCTAGAATTCTAAAAAAAATATATGCAAGACCTATATGGTGAACAACAAAAAAAATCTGAGAAAAATTAAATAAGTCATAAACAAATAGAAGATGTATGATGCTTAGGTCAAAACACTCAATATTGAAGAAATGAAAATTTTCCTCAATTGCATCTATAGATTAATAAAATCTCTATCAAAATCTCACCAGGTTTTCCTGTAGAAATTGACAAAATGAATCTAATATTCTTATGAAAATGCAAAAGATGTATAATAGCTAAAAACAACTTTGCAAAAGAAGAACAAATGTGGAGATCTACCATTATTTGATTCTAAGACTAAATTTAAAGCTTAAATATCAAGACAGTGTGATATTGTTGTAAAGATAGACATATAAAGGGAATAGAACAGAAATACAGAAATAAATCCATCACATATGGACCTCTGATTTCAGACAAAGGTGCAAAGGTAATGCAGTGGAGAACAAATAAACTTTATGACAAATGGTGCTGGAACAAGAGGATATTCATGAGCAAAAAAAAAACCCACTTTGGTCCTCATAATATGCAAAAATTGAATCAAATGGATGATAGACCTAAATATACAACATAGAAATACAACACTAAAAGCATAAACTATAAAAGGGAAAAATGTTCGATTAACTTTATCCAAACTAAAAGTTTCTGCTTCTCTAAAACATTGTTAAAATGAAAAAAACCTCATACACTTTCAGAAAATATTTGCAGATCATATATTTGGTAAAGAGTTTGTATCCAGAATATATAAAGAAGTCTCAGAACTCAATAATAACAAAACATAATTTAAAAATGGCCAAGATATTTGAACAGACAACCAAAGAAGTATGGATGACAAATAAGAACTAGAAAAGGTGCTCAACTTCCTTACTCATCCACTGTGGTCCTTTGCCTTTGCTTTTCCTTGGCTCCTTCCCCTTTGCCTAGTAGGATTTCAATCAGCTGAAAGCTGGGGAGCTAGTATATGTCTGGATTTGAGCTGCAATTTGCATGAGAAGGAAAACTTAACATGGAATTGGCTCCTCAAACAAATCTAGATCTTTGGCCACTTTAAAATTATGTTTTGATTAGCTCAGACAAGGCCATACTAATCAAGGTATTCAAAGCATCAAATTTTATATATATAAACTGAGGTTTCCCTGGACATATCACAAGTGTCACCTGTGGTGGAAAATAGTGACATCAAGTGTTGTTTCAACAATTTCTGTTGTTAAAAAACTACCTACAGTTAATGGCTATTTATCATTTCAAAGACTGTAATGACCTGAGGGACAATTTGAACTTCTCACATGTCCAAATCCACAGTGCCCAGTAGAAGAGCTTCACTTTATCTTCCTACGGGAAATCTTCATGTGCTCTTACGGGAATTTCAGTTTTCCGCTCTGTCCTCTTCTGGCAAAAGCACACAGTTGTACCATTGGTTGACTCTTGTGTTCAAAGCAAATTTATATAAAGAACATTTTTCTGAGCTTGGGAAATGAAGCTCACAAAATGAATCACTGTACAACAGATTGCTACCTTTGTTACTGGCATTCCTATGCTATTGTATTTTTTGTGCATTAGAGAGCCTAACACTATTAAAGGATCTATAAAATTTCTTTTAAGATATGGGTAAGAGAGAAATGATTTCTATAATACTCACTGTCTTTTATATAAAAAGTTAAAAATTCTGTTTAATTTATAATAATTTTAGATTGGGTTTATAAAATGCCAGAACAGATAGGTGAGAAATGGAAAGCGAATAGTGAATTTTCTGTATATTTTATTTTCATGACTTAATCTGGACAAGCAAAATAGGTATAAGACTGACTTTTCCCCTTTAACAATGATCTTTTTATTTTGTTAATCTAACTATAATGAATTTATGAGCTAAGTTCTAGTAAATTGAAGAGGTAAATAATTTAAAACTAGGTTTAAAGATTTATGTCGTAATGATTCTTATGTAAGCAATCTGATGATTCAAATATAAAACCCTATGCTGTTGAATTAAATATATATTCTGAATGAAACTTTTAAGGTAAGTCACTTAAATATTAGCTCCTATATCCTTTCACCCACTTGTGATAGTGATTTAATTTAGTGTTATATATAATATTGTACTAATATTTATAACTATGTATATATTAATAGTAGGAAATACGCAGAAAATATCTCTGCAATTATCAGTTTAGTACTTCTTAGATTTCACTATTTATGACTTCATAAGTACCCATACACAAATGGAATTAGAAAATTTTAAGATATTTAGTAATTTAGGATTACATAAAAGGAAGCCGTATCAAATAAAGATACATTTAACAACTGGAATTATTGGCTTTGCTATTTATATAAGCTGTATCAGGTTACAGTCCTTGACTTTATTTTATTCTGCTAAAAAAATTGGTGGACAAAAAAATGTTCTCTTGTAGTAAAATTAGTAAGACTCCTAGAGAAAGTCAGTTGTAATCATTGTAAAAAAAAAAGATAAAACAACTTTTAATTATTTAAAGAAGTTTCAGGCAGTATCCTTATGAACAACACAAAGTTTGCAAGGTAAAATTTAGTATCGGATCTCTCTTTCATGCCAAAACACCAAAGGAAAAAAATTTAAAATTTTTAATAGCAGAAAAAGAAAAGAATCCTAGGGTTGACAATTTTTAATAAATCCTAGGGTTAAGACAAATATTTACCCCCCTCCCCAAGCCTATGAGCTGTCCCCTTTATTTAGCTTCCAGCCTTTCTCTAAGGCTTCCTTTCTCCAACTTCTTTGGTTTGTCATTTCTACTCTAATCCGTACATGCGTTTGTTATTATCTACCTATTTTTCTTCTTCTCCTTGTTCTCTTTTCACCCATCTAAGTTTTCCTTTCCATCTCTTTGTTCCCTTTCTCCTCTCCATATCTTCCTCTCTCCTCTCTTTAAAAACTTTTGTTAAAAATTCCATAGAAAAAAATGTACATTTGTCCATGGCAGCAGACAAATTCCAGCTATTCTCCTCATTTCTTAGAGTACTCCATCTTATTTCACTTACAGTTGTGTCACTTGTTACCCATTTAATTCTCATTATTCTCTGACAATAATTCTATCACAAAACAGAAATTGTTCCCAAGAAAGCCTCTAAATATTTCCTGATTTCCACAGTCAATGATCTCTGTTCACTCCTTGTTCTACTAGGGCCTTTACTTTGGCATGTGACCCTGTACTTCACTTGGTCCTTCTTGAATACCTTTCCTCTCCTATGTTCACATACTCAGCTTTTCGGCATCCCTCCTGATTCTCTGATCACTCTGCTTGATATCCTTTTCTGGCCTCTCCCTAGTCTTTCTTTTGTTTGAGTCAGTTCCTTTGTTGCAATAGGAAATTAGTTTATTGAATGGATATTATCTTTAACACAGAAAAGTTGCTATGGTTTGAAGAAGCAGCTGGAAAAATGGACAGTAAAAGAGGGAAGCAGGACAGCTAGTTTACAGCAAAAAATCATGTTTCAACATTAGCTCAATGAAAGCTGCTTTTACTGCTACTGACTTTCAGATGTCCTGACAATGTCAGTGTCATTGTTGTGGATGCAGGATGCATTTGCTGGAGCTTTGATATTTCTGCCTTGGCTTTTATTGCCACCAAAATTCTCTTTGACCTTGTAATTGTCTGTCTCTTTCCATGTTCCAAATCTAGTTTGGGTGGATTTGACTGACCAAACATAGATCAAGTCTCCTTATTCTAGGTGCAAGGGGGGTGAGAAAATGTCTTTCTAGATTTTTTGGTTTCTAGAATGGGCAGTAGCCTCTGCTCACCACCAAGAATCATATGGTAGAAAAGGGGATCATGTACTGGTCATCTAATAAATGACATACACAGTACCCACCTCCTTATTTGCAGGGAGTATGTTCCAAGACCCCCATTGGATGCCTGAAACATTGAATAGTTCTGAACCCTATATATTCTGTACTATGGTTTTCCTATACATACTACCTGTAATAAAGTTTAATTTATAAGTTGGGCACAGTAAGATATTAACAACCATAACCAACAATAAAATATAATTATAAAAATATAGTGTAATAAAAGTTATGTCAATGTGACCTCTCTGTCTCAAAACATCTCATTGTATGTGATATTTTTGGACTGTAGCTGGTAACGGGCAACTAAAACCATGGAAAGCAAAACTCCAAAAAGGGGAAACTACTGTATTAACTTTTTTACCTTTGTAATATAGCTTCCTCAAGTTTCTGTCTTGCTCTTCTTTCCTTTGGTTTGTATACTCTGCAATGGATAGGTCACCTATAACTATGCTGTCAACTATTCCCATAGCTCCAAAGTCAGGATTTGTATTAAGATTTAATAGACTTGCACTGCTAAGTACATCTCACCTAACTGTTCAGAGGACCCTTCTTCCATATTTGCCAGTTCACCTAAGTTCTCGATCTCAATAGTTGATGTACTTCTACCCAGTAATTAAATGACTCAACTCTTCACAAACCATCTCCTCCATATTTCATATGCTTAGTGGCTTTATATTCTGAATTTTTTAATCTATCTCTTTGTTCTCCTCATCCCTTCCAATGCCATATCATTCATTGTCTAATCACTTCACATGCATTTGAATCATTTGAGCATTTTCAAAATGAAGATTCCTAGTCCTCTTTGTTGTACTACTGTGTCTATTTCTACAGTATTACCTTGTAATCTGTATTTCTCACAACAAGCTTCCCCCAAAATTTATGATGTGTAATCTATTTTGGAGAACCCCTGGAAAACAGTAGCAGCTTCCTGATTAGTATTCCTGACTCCAGTTCCCCCTACTTTCAGCCTGTTTTCTGCACCACTAAATATTTGATTTAAGAAATCTTGTTCCATCAAATGTATTTTCCTTGATATTAATCTGTATCCTAGAAAAAAGATTTCTTTTCCATATTTAATCCCCACAAATGTAGCACATGCTCAGAATGCCTCTCATTTTCTCTAAATCTGATAAATTCTGCACATTTTTTGAATGGACAGTAATTGTATTTTCCCTCCTTTAGTTTCCTGCAGTTTAGTAGTAATAAATACAATTAAAAGGCAATTTGATAAGACTTTGGTTTCATTACAACTCCCCTCACACAATTTCAACTTACAATAATAATTACACATGAATATACATATTTTTTACATTTTCTGAATTTTATTTCAGAGGACACCAAATGAGGACATGGAAAAGGAAAATGCAACATTGTTAACAGAGTTTGTTCTCACAGGACTTATTCAACAACCAGAGTGGAAAATCACTCTGTTCTTGGCATTCTTGGT
>CAUYRB010054126.1:0-17596 GCA_963574695.1 Propithecus perrieri | reverse complement strand
TTAAGATTGCTTTGGCTATACGAGGTCTTTTCTGGTTCCATACAAAGCATAGAATTATTTTTTCCAGATCTGTGAAGAATGATAATGGGATTTTGATAGGGATTGCATTAATTCTGTAGATCACTTTAGGTAGTATGGACATCTTAACGATATTGATTCTACCAATCCATGAGCAAAGTAGGTTTTTCTCTCTGTTTACATCTTCTACAATTTCTTTTTTTAGTGTTTCGTAGTTCTCCCTGTATAAGTCTCTTACATCTTTCGTTAATTATAAGAAACGACAGTGATCTAGCACCTCTTATACTCTCCTGGATTAAACTTAAGCCCATTATCCGAAGTGGGGCATCAAAAGAGCAGAAGAATGGGATCCATTTGTACTCACCATCAAATTGGTACTAACTGATCAACACTAGGTTGATCACATGGCAGAAATACTCTCTAGGGATTAGGAGGATGGGGGGGAAAATCTACAACTAAAGGACACGGGGAGCACTAAAGGGAGGGAAGGGCATGCCTTTAACCCGCATTTGGGTGAGGCAAAGACATCAAGTGTAACTATAGTGTTTGTACCCTCACAAAACCCTGAAATAATAAATAAAAAAAAAACAGAAAAAAATAAATAAAATTACCCTATTCTTGTAAAAAAAAGTTAAAAAATAAAGTTAAACTTTATTTAAAAGTACTGTTTAAGGCCACCATTCATTGCATGATTAGTATCCATTGCTGTGAACTATGCTAAGTGCTTTTCATTTTTAACCCTCACACTAACTGAATTCAGATTACAGCAAAGCAAACCAGAACACAGAAAAATTAGATAACTTGCCAAAGTCCACCCAACTAGAAAATGTTAGATGTCAACACAAGCTCCACATATTAAAATAATTAAAATCAATATAATTACTCAGTAAAACTTTCATACTTTACTCATCAATTATCAACTGTTGTCAAGGTTGATTTTGCTTTTCCCTAAGATGGAAAAAAAAATAACTTAGTTTGTCCTAGTTTACCCATATCATTATTCATACATATTTATTAACATATGTGCATTTACATAAATATAATCATATTTTGACCTTTTGGTATAATGAGATCTTTGTATTCTATGCTATGCTAGTCTATCATGTTTCCAAGGTGAAGCAATTGACAAGATATATAGAATTCCATATAGGCTAAATTGGCTACCAAGCTTCTCAAAAAGAAAAAGACATGTTTATGTTTATTAATGAATTTCTGATATGTATTCCAATCTAGAAGGGTTGAATGCTTTAGATAAGCATTATTTATATTTTCCATTTCAAGAAAGGTCATGTTCCTTCTTGATGTCACAGCCACTAATCTGGATATTTATTTTGTTTGTTGATCATCTCAGATTCTCATTATCTATGCAAGTGTTTCCATCACGATAGGCTACAGTGCTGATATGACTTCTCTTTTTGGGTTAAGGAAAGATAGTACAAGTATTATATCTCATGGTTATTCAACCACAGCTCACAAGGCCTCACTCAAAGAATGACAGAAGAAATATATCCCACTTGTCTTTATGATTCCCATTTGCAACAACTAAGATTCAAAATACAAGATGGCAATACTTTACAAGATCAGCATATGACAAAGACCTTGCCCTCAGAAACTTCATTTCAGCACAGTCATATTTCTTTTGAAAGCAACCAGAGCCAGACTGGTACAATTTCCACTGAGAGGTAGTTTTGGATAAGAAATTCAGATTAATAACATTTTTCTTCTTTCATTTATTTGGAAATGCATAGTTAACATTCATCAAGTCAAAAGCCATTGAACTATAAGAGTATAAAGATGAAAAAGCCATTGAACTATGAGAAACCTGAACATAGAGACAAAAGAAATGACATTACACAGTGACCACTGTCCCCATGAATGCCATCACTCAATGCCAGAAGCTCACCTACCGCAGCAAGACTGAATCATCTAAAGATCCAAGGAGAGGGAATTGAGGGGGCCACAGGTCTTCAAAGAGTTTGGCATCCCATAAGTAGGAGGCAATTCCAGGAACAGAACAGACAGCGACGAACTCTCCTGACATAACTTCATAAGGATAGAAGTCATGGAAGATTAGAGGTGGCAAGAGCTATTAGGCAGCTCTAGAAAGTACACAGGGGGAAAGTTATGTCAACCTGAATAATCAAGTGGGCAATGCAGGACAGAAATGATTTGAACTCATCTGCCAGCTAGGTAGAGTCTTATTTCATGAAAAAAGTCCTAAAAAGTGCTACTGAGATAAATGTTCCATAGCTAGGCAATTTCATGCGGTTCTCCCAGGGTGTCATAATAGGAGACTCCCTTGAACACAGGACTTTGTTCCTGCAGAGTGGGCAGTGACTGGGGAGTGAGAGAGTCATCTGTCATTGGTAAGCAGCAATCTGAGCCTCAGAGCACTGTGGTGGTGGCCATGGCACTGATGGCAGCAAAGCTGTGGAAGCTCCACCTTCAGTAGATTCCATCCCTCCCCAAGCTCTTAGCCAGGCTGATATTAGAACTTGCTCTGATCTAGCTATCCCAGCATTTTAGGAAAATATCTTAGTGTATATATGTATGGTGTGTGTGTGTGTGTGTGGGTGTGTGCGTGTGTGTGTGAATCTAGAGAGAGCTGTATCCTTAAAAAGTTATAACTTTGAGAGCCCAGAACCACAGTGGCTCATCTATCACTGAAAAAAAAAAAAATGCTCGGCCAGGCGCAGTGGCTCACGCCTGTAATCCTAGCACTCTGGGAGGTGGAGGCAGGTGGATTGTTTGAGCTCAGGAGTTCAAGACCAGCCTGAGCAAGAGCGAGACCCCCATCTCTACTAAAAAAAAATAGAAAGAAATTATCTGGACAACTAAAAATATATAGAAAAAATTAGCCGAGCATGGTGGTGCATGCCTGTAGTCCCAGCTACTCAGAAGGCTGAGGCAGTAGGATCACTTGAGCCCAGGAGTTTGAGGTTGCTGTAAGCTAGGCTAACACCATGGCACTCACTCTAGCCAGGGCAACAGAGTGAGACCCTGTCTCAAAAAAAAAAAAAAAAAAAACAAATGCTAATATTTTGTCTAAAGCTTAGTCCATTCTATGAAGTCAGCAGACAGGAAACATGGCAGGCTCACAGGTCTCCAGAAAAACTCCAGCAGTTACAGAAACTGTTAGAGAGAGCAGAACTCTAGACCACACCAGGAAGGGTTGTCAGTTTTCCCTTCTATCGGGAGCAATAGAAGGGATAACCCCTCACTTTAAGTAAATACTCCAGGGTTTTGTGGAGTTGCCACAGGCCAGGGACCCTAGGCAGAAAGAAATGCATTTTCAGGATAAACTGATTTTGTTATTCAAAGAATTATGACCTTTCATGTACCCCTTCCCAAGTGAACAGAAGTAGGGAAAGGAGCAAAGGCCTTGTTCTCACAAACATGTCCCTATGATGATGTGTAGGGACGCTGGGATGTGAGAGGGACCATTCAGTGCTAATAGGGGAATGTTCATGGATCAAGCTCCCATTGGAGCATCAGGGACACTGTGTTACAGTGGTGAGAATGGCTACACCAGGGAAGAATAAGAAAGCACAGACAATCTTCCCCTTTTACTCAAAAGCTGATGTTGGCCTGGGAAATATATTAATTTATTCAACAAACATTTGTTAAGTGCCTGCTATGACCAGGCACTTCCAATGCTGTAGTGAATAACATTACATACAGTGAATGATACATATTGTGAATAACACGTGTCCTGAATAATATCAGTGCATAATATATCCAAGCCTTTTCAATAATATATAGAAACCTCTTTTCTTGTGAAGCTTCCTTGCAACATAATGAAGTAGAAAGAAGTGGGGAGAACAGGAGGCATTTGTAAGAGTCCATGTGAACCATTGCAAGGATTTGAATTAAGTACATAGAGTAACAAATACTTTGGAAAGATTTTCTGAAAAATGAGTCATAAGAGGACAACTCTGTAGAGGGCACCTCGGGGACTGGAGGTCAAGAGTTAAAGGGAGACTTTTCACTGTATATAAGATGATTGGAGGGGACAGAGAGAAGGGGCCCCTTCCAGCACATGACTTAAGAGAGCTTCTATAAAGGGCCACATGATCAATGCCCATGATTTAAAAGTAAGGGCCACGGATAGAGAGAAAAAGTGTTGATTCCAACAGAAGCAAAGACTACTTATTACAGTGACTCCAGAGTCACTACTTGCCCAGTGACTCCAAGGCAAAGTCTATGTATTAAGGAGAAGAGAATATGTCCTGGGCCATGGCCTTTGGACCCATTAATCCATATTCTGGGCTACATAACTCTTAGTTTCCATGTCCAATGGGGTCTTGGATCCAGGAGAACTTTCTTGTAGGAAAAAATGCCAGATGAGGTCACCAGGCAAAGGACCTGCTTCACCACAGGGGAGTGGCACAATGTCACAGGGGTCAACCAGGAGCTTTTAGAGACCAATGTCATAGGTATGGGTCCAGTGTTTCAGGACAGATAAAGTACAGTCTGGTTACATCTTCCAAGTTGTCCTATAGTAAGAGTATAATAGTGACATGGAGGGTCAAATGTATTAGTAAATTGAATTAAAAGCCTATCACTCTCCCAAACTGGCTCCCCCAAATGTCAGGCATATAAAAAGAACTATAGCCAAAGGACAAGGGATGTCTTGTATAATAAAGAATTTGTATGGTCTTTGACCCTGGTACCTGGTAGGGAGCCATCAGTGGGGAGCCTGCAGCCTTAAGACCACATGTGTCCCTCCAGATCCCCAAGTGCAAACCCTTGATCAAATCCAATTTTCACTGAAAACATACCTTTATTAAAAGGATTTGTTCTGTAAAATTTGGATGCAGTCAAAAGGCCACACTCAAGGATCCATAAGGTCCTTCCCAAGTGATAGAAGTGTATTTTATTATTCATGGTGGGCCCCTCAGGCAACACCTGAGTTTATGCTAAGGAGAAGACTCAGGAGGGGGCTCATTATGCCAGAAAGACCAACCATGTGATCGGAGGACTAGGGTTTTGAAGCACGTCTTATCAGTCCAGCCTCCTGGGAGTGGAGGGGGCTGGAGATTGAGCTCAGTAATATCGCCAAAGAGTCAATAGGTCATATTCACATAGTGAAACCCCAATAAAAGCGCTGACCACTGAAATTCACGTGAGTTTCTTTCTTAGTAGCACACACTGATGTGCCAGGAGGGTGACCTGTGCTGAGAAACTGGAAACTGTGTGTCGGGGGCCCTCCAAGACCTCACTGTATGGGCCTCTTTCTTTGGCTGGTCTTTTACATCGTTTATTTTAAAACTGTTATTATAAGTACATCAATTTCCTGAGTTACGTAAGTCATTCTAGCAAAACCATGTATCGAATTTGAGAGGGCAGGGGGAATCCCCAACTTTGTAGCCAGTTGATGAGAAGTGTGTAGCTGGTGTCTGAAGTGAGGGCAGTCTTTGGGGGAATTGTGCCCTTAACTTGTGAGATTTGACCTAGCTCTGTGTAGTTAACATAACAGTTGCATGCATAGGAGAAATCTGGAGAGACAGGTGTAACCAGAGAGACACAGCAACTGATATCAAATTGAGACGTATTTCATCAAGCCAAAGCCTCTGGAGCCACACACTGGTAGGAACCAAGAAATGACAAGTTTAAAAAATTGCTAGTGGCTAAGTGTCTTGGGGGGCTCCCTCTAGGAACTCCACCATTTTTTCATGGTTAGAATCCCAGAAAGATTGCCTTATGGCCTTGGCAAGGGCTGGGGTGGGATAGGGGGAAGAGCATCCACTGTGAAACACAACCAGAGCCTTCTCCATCTAAGGGCTTGACCAGAATTGGCTTCGCTAATGGTGACACTTTGTCCAAGCTCATGGAAAGGAATTCCTTCTCACTTCAGCTCCTAAGCCTTCCTGTGTCACCTAGGGGGAAAAATCATAGTCAACATGGAAACATATTAAGAGTTCTGTGGCCTGGGAAAGGAGTAGTGGGGGAGGGGGAAGCAGTACTGGAGGGGGAAGCAGGGATGGACACACTTGGGACAGCCACGGCCATGAGACAGCGGCTTAGGAAAAGATATGCACTTAATCAGAAGATTGGAGAATGGTCCCTCTCCCCGACATCCTATCATCGCACCATCACAGCTTCAATTTAAAAACAGTGACTACAGCTGAAAGACATTAAAGACATGGACTCTCTATGAGGAGCAGTGTATAGAAAAACCACAAAGCCAAGAGAAGAGCCAAAAACAAAAACACTTAACGGGAATCAGAAACTTCTCATACTTACATTATAGCTACAACAAACATTAAACATAGCCTAACTCCTAAGCAGATTAACATAAATCCTCACACAAAAGCCAATTTACCTCAGTTCCTACTACCTAATACAATATTTGGCTTTTAACAAAAATTTATGCAATTTATGTCAAAAGCAAGAAAAAATACTGAAGAGTAAGCAATCATCAGAATCAGACTCAGATATGGCATAGAAAGAGAATGTAAACATAACTGTAATAAATATGTTAAGGGCTCTAACGGAAAAAAATAGACACTATACGAGAACAAAAGGATGTTGCTAGACAGAGATGGAAACTCCTAAATATCTTATGGGCTAAAGAAGAAATCTCAAAAACTACTTCAGAGTAAATGAAAATGAAAGTGTGACTCATCAAAATGTATGGGTTATATCTAAAGCAGTGCTTAGAAGATAATTTATAGCATTAACTTTCCATATGCATATATTAGAAAATAAAAATTGCAGATCAAACTCTCACTCTTTGCTGATGATATGATATTATATCTAGAAAACCCCAAGGATTCAACCAAGAGACTCCTGGAATTGATAAATGAATTCAGTAATGTCTCAGGATACAAAATCAATACACACAAATCAGAGGCATTCATATACACCAATAACAGTCAAACTGAGAATCGAATCAAAGACTCAATACCCTTCACAATAGCAACAAAGAAAATAAAGTACCTAGGAATGTATTTAACTAAGGAGGTAAAAGACCTCTACAGGGAGAACTATGAAACACTGAGGAATGAAATGGCAGAGGACGTAAACAGGTGGAAAACCATACCATGCTCATGGGTCGGCAGAATCAACATTGTTAAAATGTCTATACTACCCAAAGTAATCTAAAGATTCAATGCAATCCCTATTAAAATACTAACATCATTTTTCACGGATATAGAAAAAATAATTTTACACTTTATATGGAACCAGAGGAGACCCTGTATAGCAAAAGCAATCCTAGGCAAAAAAAAAAAAAAAAAAAAAAACAAAATGGGAGGTATCAATCTATCAGACTTCAAACTATACTACAAGGCTATCGTAATGAAAACAGCTTGGTACTGGTACAAGAACAGGGACATTGACCAGTGGAATAGAACTGAGAAGCCAGATATTAAACCATCTTCATATTGCCATCTAATCTTTGACAAAGCAGACAAAAACATACACTGGGGAAAAGAATCCTTATTCAATAAATGGTGCTGGGAAAACTGGATAGCCACATGTACAAGACTGAAACAGGATCTTCACCTTTCACCTCTCACAAAAATCAACTCATGGTGGGTAACAGACTTAAACCTAAGAAGTGAAACGATTAGAATTCTAGAAGAAAATGTTGGAAAAACCCTTATAGACATTGGCCTAGGCAAAGAATTTATGAAGAAGATCCCAAAGGCAACAGCAACAACAAAAATAAATGAATGGGACCTCATCAAATTAAAAAGCTTCTGCACAGCCAAAGAAACAGTCACAGACAACCTGCAGAATGGGAGAAAATTTTTGCATGCTACACATCCGATAAAGGGCTGATAACCAGAATCTATTCAGAACTCAGGAAAATCAACAAGAAAAAATCAAACAACCCTATCAAAAAGGGGGCAAAGTACATGAACAGAAACTTTTCCAAAGAAGAGAGAATAATGGCCAAGAAACATATGAAAAATCCTCAACATCTCTAATCATCAGGGAAATGCAAATCAAAACCATAATGAGATATCACTTATCTCCAGTGAGATTGGCCTTTATCGAAAAGACCCAAAACAATAAATGTTGGGATCGATGTGGAGAGATGGGAACACTCACCCACTGCTGGTGGACTGCAAACTAGTGCAACCTCTGTGAAAAGCAATATGGAGATACCTCAAAGAGATACAAGTAGAACTACCATTTAATCCAGCAATCCCATTACTGGGCATCTACCCAAAAGAACAAAAGTCACTCTATAAAAAAGACACCCACACTCAAATGTTCATAGCAGCACAATTCACAACTGCAAAGATGTGGAAACAACCCAAGTGCCCATCAATACGTGAGTGGATTAATAAAATGTGGTATATGTATACCATGGAGTACTATTCAGCTATAAGAAACAATGGTGATATAGCACCTCTTGTATTCGCCTGGATAGAGCTGGAACCCATTCTACTAAGTGAAGTACCCAAGAATGGAAAAATAAACACCACATGTACTCACCAGCAAATTGGTTTTACTGATCAACACCTAAGTGCACATATAAGAATAACATTTATTGGGTGTCAGGCAGGTGGGAAAGGGGAGTAGAGGATGGGTATATGCATACATAAGGAGTGTGATGTGCACCATCTGGGGTATGGACACGCTTGAAGCTCTGACCCGGGGTGGGGGAGGGGGAGCAAGGGCAACATATGTAACCTAAACATTTTTACCCCCATAATATGCTGAAATAAAAAAAAAAGTAAAAATTAATAATATAAACAGACTAAGCTTGCACCTTAGGGAGCTTGAGAAAAACAGCAACTTAAATCTAAAGTGAACACAGAAAAGAAAACCATATAAATTAGAATATACATCAATGAAATTTTAAACAGGAAAATGATAGAAAAATTTAACAAAACCAAAAGCTGTTTATGTTTTCACAAACATAAATAAGATTGATCAACCTCTTGCTAGGCATGAGAGAGCAAGAAGAGACAGAGAAATAGATTGGGAATACAAATTACCAATATCGACAATGACAGAGGCCATCACTACTGGTTATTGACACCATGCACCTTAAAAAGATTCTAAGATTCTACAAACTGTATACACATACTCGTAAACTTGACACCTTAAATAAAGTGGATCAATTCCTTGAAAGACACAAACTAATAAATTCAACCAAGGAGAAACAGAAAAGGCTTACAGATATTTTCTAAAAATTGAATTAATAATAAAGCCTTCCCAGAAAGCAATAGTCCTGGGCTCAGATTATTTCACTGGTGAATTCTATCGCTAAGGAAAATAATTCTCCACAATCTTTTCCAGAAAATACAAACAGAGGAAGGACTTTCCAACTTATTTTATGATACCATCATTACTCTAATCCCCAAACCAGATAAAGTTATTACAACAGAAGAAAACACTGGACCAATATCTCTTATAAACCTAGACACAAAAACATCCACAAAATATTAGCTAATCAATCCAGTAATGTAAAAAAAAAAGAACACAAAAGAAATGAGGTCCTCACAACAAAATAAGGTCCATTCCTGAATATAAGGCTGATTTAATAATTTAGAATGCATCATTATAATTTATCATATTAATAGAATGAATAAAAAGAACAATATGATCATATCAATAGTTTCGGGAAAACCATTAAACAAAATTCAAGACTTGTTCATGATCAAAACTCCAAAAAATAATGTCAACTATGGATTTTGAGTGATAATAACGTGTCAATGTATGTTTTTAGGTTGTGTTAAATGTACCACTCTGGTGTGGCAGGTTGGCAGTGGGGGAGGCTGGGCATGTGTGGGAGGAAGGGGCATATGGAAACTTCCTTTACCTTCTGTTCCATTTTGCTGCAACCCTAAAATTGCATTAAAAATAAAGTCTATTAAAAGAAAACAGAACTCTGCAAACCAGGAACACCATTCTCCAATAAAAGGAACCAGGGTTCTTGCAGAAATGGCTGATTGTGTCATTGGGACAGGAAATATAGAAGACAGGCCTAGAACATCTTGTATTGACAGACAGTAAGGAAGTAAAAGGAAAAAATAACCATAACGATGGCAGTATGTCAAAGTGACACAGGAGGCAACCAAAGAAGCTTCTTTGGAAAAGCTAGTCAAAACTGGAAAAACTTCAAGCAAAAAAATACATAGAACAGTATTGTATTATAACCCAAAGTATAAAATAGATATCCATTAATCCATACTGATATAAATAAACGATTGAACAAATAATAAATTGGGGAGAAGACACAAATCTCCTATGTAAACGAATTCCAAAATCCCATGTAGATATTCTCGCCTCAAGGAAATTAGCATAACTCCCCACTCCTGAAGTGTGGGATGCACATAGCGACTTCCTTCCAAAGACTATAGTATGAAAAGATGGGAAAGAGTAACTTCATGTAGAAAAACCTCACGCACACTACTTCAGCCAGGTGGTGAAGTTCAACAACAACAGTGCTAAGTCATGTTGGGAGGATGTACCCTTTGTTAGATTTATTTAGAGGGTATCCCAAAAAGTACATATAGGATGTAATACTTAAATAGTGATCATAAAGCCTGTGACACAAAAGTCGCAGGAGTCTGGAGAGTCCAGAGGTTGTAAATGTAACTTTGACCGCCGACAGCTGCAGGACCACAGACAGCTCCAGGGACACCAGCATTCCTAACCCCACTGATCAGGACAAAGCTACCCGTCTCCATCTCTGCAGGTGTTACTCTCTCCCCACAAGAAAAATCCTCTATAAAACCCAAGGTTTTCCCCTCCCTCGTGGTGGACGCTCTTTTGGCCTCCGCCCATCTGCACCCAGATGCTCAAAATAAACAGCATTTTGCTACACATGAGGCTTTGTGTGTCTCCCTCTCAGCTCCACACCTAACACCCTTGACATGTGATGAAGATGGCACTTTCCCTCTCTATTCTTCCTTCCCCAAACACATATATTCAGTTTAATCATTAGAAAAACATTGGACAAATCTAAACAGAGAGACATTCTACAAATTTATCAACCAGTACTCAACCCTGTCAAGGTCATTAAAAATAAGTTGGAGAAATTTTCACTGCCAAAAGCAGCCTAAGAAGATATAGCAACTAAATTATGATGTAACAAGGCAACTAAATATGACCTTACAATGAAATATCTTCCCCTGGATGGGATGGGATTCTGAAACAGAAAAAAAGACATTAGGTAAAAACTAAGGGAATCGGAATAAAGTATGGGCATTATTTAATAATAATATATCCATATTGGATCATTAATTGTAACAAATAGCCATACCAATGTAAAATGTTAATAATATAAAAACATTACATGGGAACTCTCTGTACTATCTTTACAATTTTTACGTATGTTTAACATTATTCTAAAAAATAAAGTTTATTAACAAAGTTTTAAAGGTGAAAATAAATGTTTATTTATTCATATTCTATCTGTAACAGAGACGATTGCCTCAGACCATGGTGACTTTTATTCCTTAGCAAATATTGTTTCTTTTGTCTCTGTCTTTATGGCTCCTTTTCCTCTCCAAAGCCGTAGGGAATTTACTTTTTGGCCAAGAGATCACATATACTTTTGTGTTTTGCTCTAATAGTTTTCCTTATATTAATACATGCCTCATACACCAAACTGTATTTTAAATTCCCCAATAGCAGGAGTTTATCTGGGCTTCACTGAATTGCCTATAGGGTAATATGTGATCACAGCTTCTATAAAAGATACTGGACAGTAAACTTAGCCATATAAAATTTATCATTTCGTTTGTGGTTAAAATGTGATAGGAGACAGGAGCACTTCAGGAACGGTTGTATGAAGACTTCTGAAAACCTACTCCTCCAAAAAAGCAATAATAATATTGGCAAAAATTGTCAAAATCAATTTTTTCAGAACTCCAATAATTAACCTAAGCCCTGGAACAATCTAAGGAGGATTATTGAAAAGGAGGGATGAATCCTCTCTTAAGAACAGTGAGTCTTGTGACAATTTCATTTGCCCTATTTCCATCCTACTCTCCCCAGCTCTGTAGTCACTGTGAAAACAGCCTCAGCAATACAGTAGCTCTGGAAACCATCAGCCTAATAGCCACTAGAGGGGGCAGAACCAGTTGAAGCCTCCAGACAACCCCTTTCCCAGAGAACTGTCACTATATGACCTCTCTGGCAGCTTCCTGTAAACCCCCACTCACAGGGCTTTTCTTTACTTGACCTGACTCAGAGGTCAGTCATATGAGGTTCCCAGAGTATTTAAATTCATAGAGACAGAAAATAGAATGGTGGCTGGCAAAGGCTGGGGGAAGAATGGGAAGTTAGTGTTTAATGGGTACAGAGTTTCAGTTGGGGGAGGCAAAACATTTCTGGAGATGGTAGTGATGGCTGTACAAAAATGTGAATGTACTTAATGCCACAGAACTGTACATTTACAAGTAATTAAAATGATAACTTTTACGTTATATGATTTTGCCACAATAAAAAAATGACATCCTATAAGAAGTGTTAGAGGATATATAGAAAATGGAAACTTAATACATTGCTGATGTGTTTGTAAAATGGTGCGGCTACTTTGGAAAGAAATTTGGCAATTCCTCAAAATTTGAACATAATGTTAACTTATAACACAGCAATTTTATTTCTAAGAGTATAACCAAGAGAACTGAAAACATGTGTTTGCATATAAGAATATTCTTACGAATATTCATGGCAGCAGCATTATTAATAATACTAAAAAATAGAAATAATCCAAATGTTCAGCAACTGATGAAGAGATAAACAAAAAATTGTGTATCTATACAATGGAATATTATTTAGCCCTAAAGGAGAGTGAGTACTGATACATGCTATAACATGAATAAACCTTGAAATATTATGCTAAGTATAGGAAGCCAAACACACAGGCCACATACGGTATGATTCCATTATATCAAATGTTCAGAATAGGTAAACCCATAGAAATAAAAACATAGATTAGTGGTTTCAAGGGACTGGTAGAGAGGATAAAGGGGAGTGTGAGAGTTAATTTTATGTATCAACTTGAGTGGACTAAGGGATGCCCAGATAACTCATAAAACATTATTTCTGACTGTGTCTCTTGAGGGAGCACCAAGAAAAGATTAACATTTGTGTTGGTCAACTGAACAAAGCAGATGACCTTCCCCAGTGTGGGTGGGCATCATGCAATCCACTGAGGGGCTGAATAGACCAAAACTCAAAACTTCAGAAGAAGGGCAACTTGACTCTCTGTGCTTAAGCTGAAATATCCAACTTCTCATGCCCTTGGACATTGGTGCTCCTGGATCTCAGGCTTCCAAACTTAGACTGGAACTTACACCATCATCCCACCACCATCACTGGCACCACCACCTCCAGCACCAAATTCTCAGACTTTCAGCCTGAGAATGAATTACATCATCAGCTTTTATGGTTCTCCAGCTTGCAGATGGCAGATTGTGGGACTTCCTGGCCTCCATAACCATGTTAGCCAATTCCTATAATAAATCTCCTCTCATACATATCTATATATATTCTATTGTTTCTGATTCTCCAGAAAAACCAGACTAATACAGCAGTGACTATTAATGGAGATGGTGTTTCTTTTTGAAATACTGAAAATATTGTGAAATTAGATAATAGCAATGATTGCACAATTCTGTGAATATATTAAAAACTACTGAGTTTTACACTTTAGGAGGGGATTTTATGGTATTTGAGTTTACAAATTAACCTGTTATTTTTTTTAAAAAGTCAAAGGACATTCTCCACCAATCATTTGGAAAAGCTGCCATAGGCAATTCCTTTTATAATGCAGAATAAAGAGAATTTTTGCTTTCCTGGAGTTTCTGATAATTATTGTAGCGCTGAACACATACATCTTTACTTCCTTATTAGATATTTCAGAGTCAAAATTGAAATTCAACCATAAAAATTAAGGTGGTCCCTATTATCTTTTATTTCTTATTTTTGATCTTCGACTCTCAAAATCCCCTGATCTTAATATTCCATGACAATTCTAAATTAATTAGTTTTTTAAATGAGTTTCTATAATAAGTCTCTTTGAATAAGGTATGATGTGAAAATAATTTACAAAATGATGTGCAAATAAATTGTACTTTAATTTAAACTTCAAATAATATAACCATGATTTGCCAAATAATAGAGCTTTAATATAATTGAAATAAGCATGAAAACATAATAAATATTTAATAAATACTACTCATCTTGTTCAATACAATATCTGATACTTGAGCTCTATTTCTAGCATTATTCTTGCATAGTCACACAGCCTCTGTAATTTTTTTTTTTTTTTGCTTAAAAACATTATATTCCAGTCTGAAGGAATGAGAGAAGAATTTGATGAAAGCTCACAAAAACCTGATGATTATATATCATGGTTTCTGATCTGCTAAACATTCTCCACCATGAAGAATAACACACACCAGGCTCCATAAAAATGGTCTTCTATGCCGTATCAATGGTCCAAGGTCTTAATTTCTGGAACATCTTTTAAAAACCTATTGCTATTTCTTTCTGACTACTTGAATACTTTAATGTTAGATTCCTTTAGATCAGTGCTGTTCTTTCTCTGTCTTGTATAGAAATATATAGATGATATTAATACATATATGATAGATTCGTGATAGGTATAGACAGATGGATAATGAGGTCCTCTATTACTTTGGATAAATTGTAATCTGTCCATTTCAGCTCAGTGTACAGCACCCCTCAGGCCTCAAGCCACACCCCCACTGCCTATTACATTCACCTAGTGCATCCTAGCCTAATGGATGGGATTTCATTTTAATAACCATTTGATATTGTACAAAGTGATATACCATTTTACATAAATTGGTTTTAGAATCCATTAATTCTACATACTATTTTTGGCGCACTGTGCATAATACAAATCCAATCCTAGTTTCACGGTCTTTTCCATTTTCTACAGAGCAAAGTTCATTCAAAACACGTCATCATTTAAGAATTAAAATTTCACCCTCATTCATAAAATTTTCATTTCAGGTCTTTAAAAAAAGAAAATTTTTGGTTATTACCCTGTACATTAAGCGCTTATGTCTTAAATACATGTTAATAGTAAAATGATTAAAATGAAAGAAGTTAAAATTTAAAAATGAAATTTAAAGATGCCTATACAACTCATGTAAAATTATCTAGGTTAAAAGGTAACTAGTGGAGTGATGTCAGCGATATGGCAGAATAGGAGTTCTCTGGCTTCACTTACTCCACAAGAATCCAACCAGCAGCTTTCCACAGGAAAGAATACCATCCTGAATATCCCAGAACTTGAGAGTGATGTTGGGACACCACCTTGGACTGCAAAGGTGAGAAAAACCATGACTGAACAGTAAGAGAAATGGTTTTCTTTAACCATGCCACTCCTCCCCGAAGCTGGCACAGTACCAAACACAATCAAGTAAGTGATCCTCCCGCCTCAGTCTCCCAAGTAGCTGGGACTACAAGTGCAGCCACTACACCCAGCTTTACCTTCTTAATTACAACTATTCGTACCTTTTATTTCTCTTTCTTGCCATTAAACACAGCATAAAATATATAGTACGATATTGAATTCAGTGATGATAATGGGCATCTTTGTATTGTCCCTCACCTCAGGGGGAAACGTTCAGCATGTTATCATTGTTTATACAATGAACTGACATTTTTGGTGTTTGTTTGTTTGTTTGTTTTAGTCACACTTAGTGATATTGGAAACTTCCTATTTCTAGTTACCTTGGGATTTTTATTATAAACAATTGTGGAATTTTTACCAAATGCTTTCATGTCTATTAGATGATCATATGTCTTCTTCTCCTTTACTCTGTGAAGGTAAAAAACAATACTGACAGATTTTTTTTAAATGTTCTTGGTTTGGTCTTATTTTCATTTTATTATTGTTGCTCCTTTGAAAACGCTGTGCTTTTTTCCTCCGGCTGCTTTTGTGGATTTATTCTTGGGTTTGATTTTCAGAGATTTAGTTATGCTGTGATTTCGTCATTTTGCCGTTGTTTTTTTTTTTTCTTCTATCCTGCATAAGATTCATAGAACTTCTTGATTATATGGCTTGATATATTTCATCTATTTTAGAAAATATGTGGCCAATACTGCTTTATTTGTTGCATCTATTTTATTACCTCTCTTATCTACTTCCAGTTTATATATGTATGAAACTAGGATCATGAAAAGATGTATGTGTGTGTATACATATAAATTTATAAGCTTTATATAAAATATAAACATGCTTTTCACCATGCTCCATGTACTTCTGGCCTTCATGTCTATATTCTTCTTCCTTTAGTCCCTTTGACGTCAACCTGGGTATTTCCTTCTGACATTTTTACTATTAATACTGTCTTCTTCCTTGTCCAATCTACTGTTCAATCCATCAGAGGTTTTAATTTTAGTAATGTTTTTCTTCGCAAGAATTTCTATTTTCTTTTTATACAGTTCTCTATTAAAATTCTTTATCGTGTCGTATATTTTGAATATATTAATGACAATTACTTTAAAGACCATGTCTGATAATTCCAATTTCTAGATAACCAGTTAATCTGTTCCCATTATATATTTGTTTCCCTAGATTTAGGCACTTGGTCCTAGGTGGCCCTGAGGCAGACTCAATGCCTAGTGCTGAAAATCAGCAAATACCCCAAAGAGAAATCAGGGTGGAGAACATCTAACTCAACCCAACATGCTTTCCTTCTCTCCAGGCTCTTGGCTGCCCAAGTCCAAGATGCTTGATTTCTCTCCAAACATCTGTTGATTTCTTTGTTTTTAAATCAGGCTTTTTGGGTTCTTTTTGGCAGGCAGCTTAGTCTGAGTAAAACCTATTTCATCATTGCCAGAATTGGAAGTCTGCTGCTGCTGTTATTTCTGCATGCTGTTGTGTGAGAGATACTCCATGCAGGCCTCGTTGAGACTAGACGAGAAATAGCTACCAGATCTGTGGATTTATTGCTGGATATAGTTGCTGATGAGATTTTCTGATGTTTCTCTTAGGGGAGAGAGTTAGTGTACATTTCCCATTATATAAGGGACATTTCTGTGTAAGTGTGATACTTTTAGAAAAAGTGTGTGTATGGGTATTGCACAAAGGGGTGAACTATTTAGACTTTTGCCATTTTTTCAACCTTATAACATCTAGAATCCTCAAGTTACACAAATTTTCACTGTGCAATCTTGATGGGTGTTATTACAAGTGGAAAAATGTCCAAGTAACATCTCTCTGAAGCTCACAGCAATAATCATATATAACACAAACCTAAGACAGGCAATTGGATGTTTCTGTCCAATATTTTGAATTTGAAACAAACCATGCCAAGGGGCACTGGAGAATTCACGCTAACAGCATACATGGAGTTCATTACATAAGGGAGAGATTCCAGTGTCCAACAGCAGCAAACTTCAAGCAGGGTCCAACTGTAGCATGATTTTGTAGTTCTGGCTGCTGTGCCTCCTTTGTTTTCCACCCATTTTTTTTCTTTTTTTTTTTTTTTATTTCAGCAAATTATGGGTGTACAGATGTTTAGGTTACGTGTGTTGCCCTTGGTTCTCTCCCCCACCGAAGTCCGTGTTTCAAATATGTCCATCATTCGGGTAGTGCGCATTGCACTCCTTGTGTATACAA
>CAUYRB010054125.1:0-29552 GCA_963574695.1 Propithecus perrieri | reverse complement strand
AGTGATGCTGAAGATGGTATCAACCAGGGAAGGGGAACCTGTGGTCTTAAGGCCACATGTGGTCTTCTAGGTCCTTAAGTGCAGCCTTTGACCAAATCCAAATTTTACAGAATCCTTTTATTTTTATTAATACATTTTTGTCTTTTATATTTTATTTTTAAAATGAATGTACTTAAAATACCAAGGGATAAAATAAGTTTCGATTAAATAATCCTCCCAGATTGACCCATGCAATTAGAACATTAGTAAGCCAAAAAGGCTAAACTGATGGCTGCTACACTCATGATTTGGTTCTAACTCCCCCACCCTACAACCAACTGGCATCAGAGGCTGGTTGGCAAGAGTTTATGGGGGTTGAGTATGCCAGTATTTGACAATGGTGCACTCTTTTTCTGTTTGAAGTGAAATTTTTAAATGTTGCACAGCTCAAGAGTATTTCTAAATTCTGTCTGCTTAACAGCCCATCATGTCAAAGAAGACCAAGAGAACACTGAAGGAAGAAAACAGATTTTTTAATGAGGATTGGGAATTGCAATATTATCTTATTTATGCTAAAGGTAAGATGCTTGCTTGCTTTATGATGCTGCAATATCATCATTAAAGAAATTCAATGCTCATCAGCATTATAACACTTATAAGGACCAGAAATATTTTAATTTAGAGGGAAAGATGTGAAAGGTTGTACTGCAGAAATTAAAAGATGAAAAGCAAAAGCAAAGACAATTCTTTTGAGCAGCAATAAGACCTGGAAATAATGCCACTGCAGTACCTTATAAAGTAGGTTATATACTCGGGAAAAAAGGGAAGCCATTCAGTGATGCAGAAATTGTAAAGAATGCATTATCGAAGTTGTAAGATGCTTAGGCCCCACTAACGTTTCAAAGTACATATAACTACCTCTTTCAAGGAGAACCCTAACTGATTGGCACCATGAATTATCCTTCAACTTAAAACAACTTCATGCAATACTTCAAAAGAAAAATATAAATTATTTGATGGCTTTGAATCAATCAACTGATACTACTGACTCAGTTGGTGCAGGTGTTATATAATACTTCTTTCGGGTCATAGCAGAGGATTTTCTTTGTTACAAAGAGTTACTTGCTTTGGGCACTCTTGAGAACAGAACACAGGTAATATTACAGATATGTTCAACAGCGTTCAAGATAAATGTTGTGAAGTTGGACTGAATTTGGTAAATTTAGTGAATGTATGTACAGATGGTGCACTTTCCATGGCAGGAAAGCATGAAGAGCTTATTACACAGATTCAGAATAGTATTAACAGATACAGAGGCTCTCATTTTGTATCTTGCATCATCAAAATCTCTGTGCTAAAGCTACTATTTTAAGTGACACTTTGCAATAAGTTATAAAATATTGTTAACTATATTCCTCAAGTGCAACATGGCATCATCAGTTTCCTAACATGCTAAAGTTGAATGATGAGGTACTCATTGAGAATTTGTTCTATCAATCTAAAGTGCACTGGCTATCCCAGGGACAGGTATTAGCCAAAATTTTATCTCTATGAGAACACATAGTTAAATTTTATGAAGAACAGAACAGCAATGTGCATTATCGAAGACTTCTATAGGAATGCAGCATTTCTGTGTGATATCATGTCAAATCAAAATGACTTGAATATTTCTTTGCAAGGTAAAACTGTCTATTTATGATATGTGGCAAAAAATTCAAGCATTTTGAAAAAATGCTATCTTTTTTCAAAATATTTTTTCTTCAAAAGGAAATTTCGGATGAACATTTTCCCCAGTTAGCAAAGGTCATTGATGAGCAGGATAATATATATGAATTTCAAGAATACACTGCTGTTACACACTGATTAATTAGAGAATCCAATGAGAGGTTCACTGACTTTAAGAATCATGACATCACACTCAAATTAGCATTACAGCCTTATCGAGTTGATATCACCAAGGCACCTAAAGAACTGCAGGTGGAATTGATAGAGCTCTCAGTAGATGACATTTTAAAGTCATTGATGCGAAGATAGATCCAACTGACATATGGAAAAATACAGTAGAATACCCACACCTTTGGCAACATGGCCAAAAAATGATTTCTTGCTTTTCAACCACTTATTGCTGGGAATCTACATTCTCCTACCTATCCCAAATCAAGATGCCCTTAAGGTCACAAATGACTGATACCCATTTACAGGATCAACTCAAACTGTGGACCTCCATGCTGCAACCAAATACTCAAATGCTTTCCAACAAAAAGCGGACACAACAGTCATTAAAAGGTTAGTTAACTTTAAATAGTATTAATTTTTTGAAATTACCAAGTATATGATAGATTTTTACAAAATAATGTACATTTTTAAGTATATCTAATTGAAGTTTCTTGAACGCAGTCTTATTTGATTACAACTAAGTTAATGAGGCCTGTTCTCTTTATTTTTCCCCAAACCACCCATTCACCCATTCTCTCCATAGCAGGAAGGACAGTGGCAAGGGCTATTTCCTTCAGGAGAAACCCTGCCCTCACTCACAGGATGTGGACAGATGTTTGGGGGGTTTGGGGTTGTTTTTTCTTTTCTGGGTGTTTTTTTGGCATGGACAAGGCAATTCCCATAGTTTTCAATATATTTCCTGAAATTGGTGTTGTTCTAAAATAAAATCATGTGGGGAAAAGCAAAAAAAAAAAAAAAAAATCATATACCCAAATGCAAGACAAATATAAATCCTGAGACCATTGCAAAAAAAAAGTAAAAAAGTAAATTAATGAGGCCTTTCAATATGAAAAGGTTCCCCACCTCTGGTATGAACTGAAGGCTGCCTGCAGACAGGATTCCACGCAGCGGGGCAACAAACCCATTCTTGAAGTGGTGTGGGGGATGCCTTACTGTGTGAATCACACCTGTTTCTAAGAGGCTGAGGCATAGGAGGCTGTGAGTTAGGGAATAAGATCTTAGAGAAAATAAAGCTTAAACTAGAAAGATGAATAGGAAGAAGGCAGGTAACAAAGGTAGAAATGAACTTCCAGACAAAAGGAAGAGTATGGGTAAAATTCTTTAAAGGAAAGCGAATGCTCTATATTGAGGGAGTAGAAAGTATTTGAGGTCAGCTGGAGCACAGAGTTCAAGCGCTTCAAAAGACAAGACGTGATGTTGGAAAGACACTCATTTCAGAAATAACCAAGCTGCTTCTTCCATGGTAATATATCTGGAAGGGTATCAATATAACATTTTACACTAAAATATGAATCAATCAGGCCACCTCAGAACAATTTAGAGTTAAAATAGAAAAAAAAAATCAACTTCTCCAAAATGTATGAATTTGGTACTAATTCTATTTCTGAATATCTATGCTAAAAAATATATCATCATGTAAAGTGCTATTAGGTTACCAGGCTACCATTCAGCCTTCGCGGAATGATGGCATGTTAAGGAATATTGTTCTAAGTGATAAAATTGCTCCTGCTGAAACAATCACCTACATGTCATGGTATGCGAGCAATAGCAGGGGTCTTTTCCTTTGCTTGGGATTTTCCTTACCTAGTACCCAAAATAAGTGGCGGAAAATATTTAAAAATATATTTTATTGGAAATATGCTCACTTCCAGAGCTTTAAGACAGGAATCTATACGTTCTCTCAGAGTTAGAATTCTGTAATGCTAGTGGTGTCCCCTAATTTTATTATAGCCACAGTTCCTTTCGCCTCAGCTCATTACAGAGACAAATATCCGTTAGTGACAGGTAACTTTTCATTCTAATGCGCCTGTACTACTGATATCCAGGCCTCTGAGATATTCTATTTTGCACCTGAAATTAGTTTCTGTGTTACAGCTCTGAACGTGTGATAAGAAAACAGATATTGTAATTTAGATAAACTCCACTAAATGGCTTGACTGAAATAAAGCCCAAATGAAGGTATAAATGGCTGAAGTGATTAAGACTGTCAAATTCTCTGGGGTACTGTTAGAGAACAAAATAGCTGATGGATATTATTTATCCATGAATGTGAGTTTGGGGGATTTAATTAAAGATGTTCTATTATATCTTTCAAAAGCTATTTGAAGCTGTAAATCAAAAGCTGCAAAAACAGAGAATGTTGTCACTGATTAAAAAGCCAGATCTTTGGCCATACGGGAAATGCCCTCTTTTGGAGTGCTTTAAGGTTTCTATTTAGTGTTTTATCCTATAGATGAATGTTAATAAATAGAGGGAATACTGTTAGTGTAATTATTTCCTTAAGAAATTATTTGAGCTGTGGTGGTGTGTATGTGTTTATACATTTATATCCATATATGTAACACATGTGTATCCATATATCCACACATGCTCACACATGTATTTGTTTTGCCTAGTATTCTTTTAAAGTGGCTTTAAACATAAACCTCCAAAATACGCCACAAGTAGAATTATGCTACAAAATCTGTATCATAGGAGAAAATTGAACTTCATATAAAATGAATTTTAAATTTTTATGATAGGATCATTTTATGCCCTTAATCCCCATTTCTTTGTAAGAAAACTTAAACTGTTATTAAAACATAGTGAAAGTACTATACAGGTTAATTCTACCTGGATAAATCACATGGCATAAATGAATGAATAATAGGCATGGATGAGACCCCAAATGGCCACCACTCTGTTCCCTACCTCTAATTTGGATTCTTACATGTATACTGTTATTAAACCACCTCAGTGACTAAACATGAGCTACTATTTTGTACATGATTAAGGATGGTCATGATTCTTCGACATCACTTGCAGTGAAAGTGGGATCTATTTTTGCTCCTCGTGAATCTGGACTGGCCAGTGATGGTTTGGACTAATAGAATGTGGCAGAAGTGACACTCTGCCAGATCAAGGCCCAGCCTGTGAGAGCACCAGGAGTTTCTGCTTTGGCCTCTTGGAGGCCTGACCTGCCAGGTAAGAAGTGTGACTACTGGGCTAGAAAGACCCCGTGGGGAAGCCACTAGAAAACAAGGAGAGGGAGAGGGGCCCAGCGGAACCAGCTTTCCAGCTATTCTCACCAATGTGCCAGACATCATTGAAACCATCCTGGATCTTCTAGGCCAGCCTGGTTACCAACATAGTTGGCACCTATGGAATAAAAAAAGTGCCAAGCTGAGGCCTTTGGGGTCGTGGCCCTTAGTTTCAGTCAAAGATGATGTTTGAAGTCGTTGAGTTTTAGAGTATATTGTTACACAGTAGTGGATAACTGGAAAGATCTTGAAAGTAAGAACATGCACCTGTATTCATTAATGTTTTTGAACTTATAGTGATAGTTTTTGTCTAATGTACATAATACCAATTTATCTAACTGTATTGGCAAAATAAAACCATATGGATTTTATCTTCATTATGGCTTGAGTCAAGAAGAAATATAATTTAACTACTTTTTGAGTAAGTAAGCCTATTTGGTCAAATGCTGTATAACTGACTTGACATTATTCAATTTCGATTTGGTTTTGCTGTTGATTTATACTTTCTGTACTCAACATGGTCTTGGATTTTGTGTGCCTACTCTTTTTTTTTTCCTTCTGAATAACTAATCTGATAGGAGAGTAGGATATAGTAATGGTTTTTTTTTTATTTGATTTTTAGTTTTATGCTTTAAATACATCAGAGAACTTAAGGGAGAGGATACATTAAAGTAAAATGCTTCAGGTGGACATGAAAAGTTCCTGTGCTTATGTTTTGTAAGGTTTTCATCTGAGTTACTAAATGTAAATTCTTCAATAATCCCTTCTATGTGGCCCCATCCTTAATTCTGAGACCCAAAGGACAAGAACCATGTTCTGAGATACCATGCCTTGGCATTACACTCTAGAATAAGCAGATGCTCAATATACTGAGAGAATGAATTAACTTGATTCAAATGGTTGCCTGTGCCCTTCTAAACACAGATGTTTTTATGTACATTATAGTATTTCAGCATTAAGGTATAGGAGATATGCACTATTCTTGGCCCTTTTTTAGTCTTTCCAAGGAGATCTTCTGACCCCAAGTAAGAGTGAGGTAGGAGTTATGGGTGATAAAAAAAAAAAAAAATAGCCTTTTTCCTTTTCTCACTACTCTAAGAAGCTTTTGAATATTTGCTTTTAGAAATAGCATAGCAACTCCCAGTAATTTTCTATATGTTGTACCACAATTGATCTTAGTATAGAAAAAGTATTCAAAAGGAAGAAAATTCTCCATACAAAACCCATAGAAGAGTTCAATCAATCAATCAATACGTTGTGTTTTATAAAGAAGCACTCTGCAGCAGTATTTCTCAGCTTGGCACTATTGATATTTTAGACCAGGTGATTTGCAATAAAGCAGTCTTGTTCACTGCAAGATTATTAGCAGCATCCCTGGTTTTGCAATGGGTGCTATTAGTGCTTTTACAACCAAAGATGTCTCCAGACATTGACACATGTCAATGTCTTCTGTGAAGGGGCAGAGAATGAAACTCTTAGTGGTTGAGAATCATTCCCCTATAGCTTTTGGTAAGTGTTGCTGGGTTTCACTAAATTTGCATGTGACTGGATAGTATGAAGAAATATATATATTTGAAAAGTACATAATTCTATACATATAGAAATACGTATATATGTTAACATATTTTAATTTATGACAGTTGCAAATTATGCCACATGTAAACAAATATTTGATCTATACAAATGTCAAATTAATCATTTAAAGATTGATATGCTTAGCTGGAGATTAAATGCAAAATGACCCTACTTTCCCTATCTGCTATTTGTACCATTTGATAAAACTTAACTTAATTTTCTTGCTTTGTTGTATGTATCTTAAAATGTTGTTTTAAATTACCTTGGATCAAAGTAAAGAATAGGTGAGTGAGCAACAAACACACAAACAAATGAATTGGCATGTGGCATGACAATTTGGGAAGTTTTTGCACTTGGTAATATTTTATAAGTTTGGTTAATGAAGATTTTTTTTTTTTTTTTTGAGATACAGTCTTGCTCTGTTGCCTGGGCTAGAGTGCCATGGCATCAGCCCAGCTCACAGCAACCTCAAATTCCCAGGCTTAAGTGATCCTCCTCCTCAGCCTCCTGAGTAGAGTAGCTGGCACTATAGATGCTCGCCACCATGCCCAGCTAATTTTTTCTACTTTTAGTAGAGACGGGTCTCGCTCTTGCTCAGGCTGAAGTTTGGTTAATGAATCTTAATTGATATCAGCTTTTCAATTACAGACTATTCTGGATGACAAATGAGTAGGTCAAACTGTAGCCAATTCGTGTGTCTCTGTCACAATCCTAGAACCATGTGCTCGTGCCTCTTACCTACCATACTTAGCTTGTCTGTCCCATGGTTATCCCTGTGAATTGACAATACAAATTACAGCTAATCTGTTATGCATGTCACTCAGGAATCGATTTATGCATGTCATTGAGGAATCTATTTCTCTGAAATCTGGGGAAAATTGTCCTTTCTTTTTACAATTTTCCCTTGTGGTTGGTTAATCCTTAGAGCAAGATTATCATTTGGCTTGGCAGAGGTTGCTTGAGGTATTTACAAGTGACAGAAAGGTGCAGTGGAAATAATATTACCTTTGGTGGCAGGAACTGTTGTGCTTGTACAAGTTCAAATGTGTAAGAAATCGTTCCTTAATGATTAGCACTTTTTAGACATAAAGAAAAGAGAAAAATAAGCTCAACCTAGCAAGCTTTTCCATAAAGTTAATTCTGCTGAATTTAAAGAACTATCTTTTACTTTAAATAATGTCCTTTTTGTTTTCACTTATTCACATATCTTGGATAAAACATTCTTTTATGAAATAAATGCTGTAAGAGGTGGTAGAGGATATTTTGTTTGATATTCTATTGTATATTTGCACATGGCTCCTCTAATACGGTCCTACAAATGAGACAGAACACTATGCCGAGAAAGTCGGAGTCTGGGAAAAATTACACTTAAAATTCTCTTAGAGTTACAATCAAGATAACTCAAGCTCCTAAAGAACTTATGTGCATCTGCCCTCTCAAGTGTTGGGGTTCTTATAGTTCTAAACACATGTCTTTTACCAGCCCAACTATAGAAAAAGAAAGAGTACTTTATCTTTTCTTTGCACCTATCCCTGTGACCCACCCACTTAAAATACTCAAAAGACAAGAAATTCCCATTTCAAGAACGCTAAGCTGGGTCTTGTACCCAACCTGCTTCATATCTGCTGAGAGTTTTGTGAGGTTTTAACATTAGTAATCAGTGTGACCTTTAGAAAATCAGTCCATCTACCTGAGATTATTTCTTCATATACTCATTTCTTCAATTAACATTTATGGAGGGCATATTATCAACCACCCAGGCAATGTCATTGTCAGTAGTGACATAAAAGGGAAGACTATAGATAAAAATCCCTATACTCAAGGGACTTCTAGTAAAAGGGGACACATAAAAACAGCTAAGGAAATAAAACATGTCCTTTGGTGACAACTCCTATAGAGTGCTAGGATGGGGCAGATAATTATATTTTAAATATGCTTATCATAGAAGTCGTCACTGAAAAGGTAACATTTAAGCAAAGACCTAAAGAATGTGACAGTGCCAGGAACCTGGGAGAAGAGTGTTCCAGGGACGGGAAGAATGATTTTCAGGCCACTAGGGTTGGAAAGTGCCTGGCATGTTCAAGCAGCAGCCAGGAGGTCAGCACTGCTGGGCCTGATTGAAGAAGGGGCTGAGTGGTAAGAGGTAAGATCAGGGAGATACTCAGTGCTCAGGGCACATAGAGGCTTGTAGCCTGCATTAACTTTGATTTTTGGTGAAATAGGCCACTAATGAAGGGTTCTGAACAGAGGAGTAATACGAACTGACTTGTGTTTTAACAGATTCACTGTGCATCTGTGATAGAAACAGATATCTGACAAAGGGCTGATAACTAGAATCTATATAGAACTCAGGAAAATCAGGAAGAAAAAAATCACACATTAAAAAGTGGGCAGAAGACAAAGTTTTCAAAAGAAGATAGACTAATGACAAAACACATGAAAAAAATGCTCAACATCTCTCATCATCAGGGAAATGCAGATCAAAACCACAATGAGAATGGCTTTTATCAAAAATTCCCAAAACAATGAATGTTGGCATGGATGCAGAGAGACAGGAACACTCATACACTGCTGCTGGGACTGCAAACTTGTACAGCCTCTATGGAACATAATATGGAGATACCTCAAAGAACTAAAACTAGAAATACCATTTGATCCAGCAATCCCACTACTGGGCATCTCCCCAAAGGAAAAAAAGACATTCTATAATAAAGACATCTGCATTAGAATGTTTATAGCAGCACAATTCACAATTACAAAGATGTAGAAACAACCCAAGTGTCCATCAATACATGAATGGATTAATAAAATGTGGTATATGTATACCATGGAGTTCTACTCAGCCACAAAAAAACAATGGTAAACTAGCACCTCTTGTATTATCCTGGAGGGAGCTAGAGCCCATTTTACTAAGTGAAATATCACAAAAATGGAAAAACAGGCACCACATGTACTCACCATCAAATTGGTACTAACTGATCAACATTTATGTGCACATACGTAAATAACATTCATTGAGGATCGGGCAGGTGGGACGGGGCAGGAGGGGATGGGTAAATTCATACCCAATGGGTGTAGTGTGCACTGTCTGGGGGGATGGGCACGCTTGTAGCTCTGACTCAGGCAGTGCAAAGGCAATATATGTAACCTAAACATTTGTACCCCTGTAATATTCTGAAATAATAAAAAAAAAATAGAAAGAAAGAAAGAAACAGGCTATGGAGAAGAAAGGGAGAATGTCACAACCCAGGACCTCCTTGCATTTAAATCAGGGTGCTAACAGTGGAAGTAGTAAGTGGTAAAATTCTGGAAAATAAAAGGGTTGAATTACATTTATTCATTTAATCAAAAAAATTAATAAATGCTCATTAGATGCACCATTCTAAGAGTTACACATACAGTGGGGAAGGAAACAGACCAGCTCTTACTTCCATGGGTGTGCTATCTAATCGAGGTCTTTACGATCCAGGTCAGCACTAAAATTCTCAATACAGTCCAAAATTATCCACAAAATTTATTCTTTTTGGCAGGGGGGGATAATATACACATACATGCGTGTGCACTCACACACACACACACACACACATCATGGTATAGGTTGTGATTAAAAAGCAGGGTGGCTAATGGATGAGGTTGCTAATTATTGCCTTATTTTCATCAGCATCTCAAAAAGAAGCCACTGAAAAAGGAGAATTGTGCATCTAAAAAAATGTTACTCATCTGTGCAGATGTCTGTTCTTTCTGAGGAATTCCTATCTCCACTTTCAGCTTCACAAAGCATGTCTCTTTATAGACCATATTATTAATGAAATGGAAAAGAATGTGCAAGAAAACCTGCTGTTGTCTGAAATTATCTTTACTTCTATACTGCCTCTGGCAATAACTGTCTTTCCTCCAGAATTCCGGAACAGTGAATTCCTTCTTTACCAGATTAAAAGCAAAACAATAAAAACAAAACATAACAACAAACACATGGAAAAAAATAACTTACCATTTTGGAATTATCCTTATATGTGTTGTATTTTGAATACTGCTGATATGCACAACTCTTCAGCAATTCAATTTTTTTTTGAATGCAAGATTATTTCAAAGATTATCAACAGAGTATCTGATGATTAAAGCAATTCTCCATCTTGTGTATTCTCCCAAACATAATAAATCAGTGAGAAATTTGAAATGTTATAATTTTCTAAGCTACCAGTAGTGAACTCCAGCTGCTAGATGGATGTCACCTGTGTAATATCAGGTCAAAATGGTCGGGGAAACAGAGAGGATATAAGGGACTTGCCCTAATGGGCTACAGCCTCTGTGTGGGAGAGTCATCAGTGTTTCTGTGAGGTCCTCCAGTAACCCTCTTGTTTAGAACCAGAGTCCTTGCAAGCACATAGAGCATAAGAGAGGAGTTCCACATTTACTCATTCACATTGTTCTAGAAACAAAGCTAAATGCTTTTTGTATATATAATTGTTTTTGGATGTGTATTCAGGCATAGCTCAAGTACATCTTACAGCAGTTGTTCTTAATAAAGAGTATACATCAAAATTAATTTTAGAGTTTACTACAAAAAAGGGATGTGCAAATTCTTATCCTAGATATGGATATTCTGATTCAGTAGATATGGCATGATGCCCAAACATTTACATTATGAAAATGTTCCCCAAAGCTTTGTTTCTGTAACTTGATTGATTTTCCTAGTAGAAACAATTTAAAAAAGCAAGATGAAAAAAATTAAAATATATATTAAATCTATGTATATATTATATATGTATATAGATACACAAGTCATATATACGTATCTTTTGAATACATCACTGAGCTGGCAAGACAAAGAATCCACAGAGGGAGGGAGGGGGGGAGGAAGGGATAAAGAAAGAAAGAAAGAAGGAGAAAGCAGGAATTTTAGAAGTTTAGTAAATGCCAAAGTCAGCTTTTCCCCTCTTGATATCTTTGAATCTTGATATCCTTGAGTTTCTGGTTTGACAAGGTGCAGTACAAGGGAGATAAAGCCCAGGTTTCACTTCATGCAGGGAGAATATTAGAAGACTCCATATAAAGCTTAGACCCTAAGGGATAGCAACTCAGTATAAAGTTTAAAGAGAACTAAGTACAGAAGGCTACAAGAAGAAAATTCATCTGCCTTGACTTTGGCATTAAATAGATAAAAACCTAAAATTAAAACAAGAAAAAGAAACTCCACAAAGTTTTAATAATCATAAGCTGGAATTCATGCAATTCTGCCATTTGTTTCAATTTTTATTTTACCTGCATAAGAATAACAACATCATGAGAAGAATTTAAAGTAAATCCCAGTTTGGTAGGTTCCATTGGTAACTATGAGATCAATGGCAAATTTTCACAGAACAAAGTCCAGCTTCAAAAGCCCTCAAATGAGTTCCTCAGAAAAATACTTCCTAGAAACATATGCTTGTGGTGAAAAATTACAAAATAAACAAGCAAGGTGGCATCACGACAGCAAGCAGATATAAAAGTCAGAAGACTTTTGATATCCAAATTAACAAGAGATAGTAGAGAAAATAAAAATAATTATCAAATATATTATAGCAAGTAGTTTCTAGAATTATTGAAAGATGTTACTCACACCCAGAAAGCCCAAAGAATCCCTTGCTAGAAAAACAAACAAAAATATACACCTAGCACTTTATAATAATAAAGCCGAATACTGATTCCTAAGAGATATTAAAAGTAACAAAAGAGAAAAGACATATCAACTTAAAATATGACATTTAAAGAGATCGTTATCTTTTTTTATAGACTATCTTTTTTTCTTTTGAGTAAATATCCAGTAATGGGATTGCTGGATCAAATGGTAGGCCTGCTTTTAGTTCTTTGAGGTATCTCCATACTACTTTCCATAGGGGTTGTACTGGTGAACTAGTACCTCTTGTATTAACCTGGATGGAACTGGAAACCATTCTAAGTGAAGTAACATAAGAATGGAAAAACAAACACCACAAGTACTCATCATTAAATTGGAACTAATCGATCAACACTTATGTGCACATATGGAAATAACATTCATTGGAAACCAAGCAGGTGGAAGCGGGGAAGGAAGGGATGGGTAAATTCACACCTAATGTGTACAATGCACACTATCTGGGTGATGGGCTCACTTAGAACTTTGACTCAAAGGGTACAAAAGCAATTTATGTAACCAAAACATTTGTACCCCATAATATTCTGAAATAAAAAAAAATAAAGAGATAGCTATCATTTTGTCAGCAAAAAAGGAAACCAGATTGCAGTAGAATAGTATTTTTAATGTGCTGATAGAAGGTGACTTTCAACCTAGAACTCTATACCCAGGAAAAGTATCTTTAAAAAATAAAAATGAAATAATAGCATTTGCTACCAACCATTTCTCACTAAAACAAATTTAAATAAATCTTTCTAAATTGAATGCATAAAATTCAAGAATGAATGATGAGCAAAAATATTCGTGAATATATGGATATATTTAAGTAAACATGAAAGTACACATCAATCATACGGTAAAATTGGAGTAAAATAACACAAGAGTGAAAAATATCTAAACATCATAGACACTAGAGGAGTAGAGAAAAAATTCCTGTAGGTAACGTGTTCATCTGTATATAATTATCACTCTTAAATAAATCCTCTACTAATAAATTCTTTCTCTGATTCATTTTTTGATCCTTGATTTGCTAAAGGGTACAGACTTAAAGGTCCCTTGTGTAAATTTAGTAAAAACTAAAATTAATGATGTGCTGTATGACAAAATTATAATATTAAGTGTACATATCCCTAAAATAAAATGCAAAAATAATAATTTAATGTTTACTAGGGAAAATGAAATTTCTTAAAGTACATTAAGCTATTTCTGCCCCAGGAATGTCCCAAATTTTGTTTGCTCAAACACTTGAGATGAATTCCAAAATAAGCCCACACTTTCAAAATTAAAAAATAGTTCTAAGCCTAAAACTCCCTCTTTTGAATCTGGACTTGATATGTTTTTGGTGTAAACTTTAACTTTATGCCAAAATTTATACCTCTTTGAACTTTTTAGTTTTTTCTTATCTATATTTTCTGAAATAATTTCAGAACAGAAAGATTCTCACAGAAAAAAAATGTATAAGACAGTGTTTATTAAGTAAAATATGAAAAATGAAAGTATTTGGTTTTTAAGAGCATAAACAAATTTGGCAACTTTGAATTGTTAGATATTTCCAGTGGTGAGCTGGCAAAGATTTAACAGTTGGCTTGTTGGGGGGAAAAAAAAAAACACCCTGATTAGTAGCATTCGCCCATTTCCTTGTGGAAAAACTCCCAACGTGGCTATTTTGAGCCTAGCAATGTGAGATCAATGGACATGGAATTGGGAATACACACTAGCAACTCATTCTTGCAATTTGGTATGAGCGGGCTGTAGCACACCATTACAGTGTTTTGTTATAAAATAGCTTGGTTCTGATTATTCCGGGGCCAAGGCAGTGATATATGAAAATTGAGTTATTAGGTTTTATTCAAAATACCACAATTAAACTCTGGTACAATTACACTGCATTTCTCACTGTTAATCAGAAATTTAAGTGTTCTCATTAGTTCAGTAAGAATTCTCAAGATAAGCATGTTGAGATTGTACAAGGTTTTGAAAAAAGATTTTTATACACCAAAAGAAACACAACATACTTTACACAATTCTATTAATAACACGTAAATTACATATAGTTTATCTTTAACTGTGTATATATAGCTACTATGCACCATAAATGTGTTATGAAGTTGCACATTCCACATTTATTTAGCACCTACTATGTGTTAGTTCTAATGCTAGATGTTGACAAAAAAAAGATGAATGATATATGAATGATGTCATATGTGTACATATTATACATGTTGACTGTTGGATATTAAGTGCATGTAGTGCAAATATTTCATTGTTTACATAGAATGTGTATAATCATGGGCCAAGTGAGGAATTTGAAGAATAGAAGACTATTCCATTTCCAACAAAAAGAGCAAATATTGCATTTTCATCTCTTATCTCCATTTGTTGATAAGGGTTTTAACGGACAATGTTAAAATATAAAGGAATTAAACATTAAAAATGTTTTGCTTTTGCCAAAGTCTTCAATTTCATAAATGCAATAACATCTAGTGGCAGCATAAGTGGTTAATCTGAGTTGACATTCTATGCCACACATTTTTTGTTTCCAGATACAGTGGATGACTTTGAGATATGTAGATGGGAAAATGCAATAATTATACCCCTTGTTGTAATTCATGTAAGAAATCTCTCATTATTATTTTGCGAAGCTTAATATACAGAATACATAACAGTTATGCAGAGAATGAAAATTGCATGTGTAGATATAATGATGGATAATTATAAGTTTCTATAGCTTTGTGTTTATTTTTATGTATAACAATATACGTATATAACAATCCTAACAGTGCAGAACATTAACAATTCCAAAACAACAGGTGAAATAACAGATATGTGATCTTATCTCATTAAGATTACTCTAAAAATCTGGAGTTTACTTTTTCCATGCTCCCCAAGAAGCTTATCTAGATTAAAACTATCATTACCAAGCTGTGTTTATTGGCTGTTGAATCCTGAAAACATAAATGAAGATCCAAGTAACTGGATCGGGAAGATAAAGCTTTCCCAAAAAAGAAAAGAAAAAAATCCTGGAGTTTCTAGATTCAACATAAAAGGGTAAAAGAATGGAATGAGTTGCAGTAAAAACATAAAATCTATTTTTGACTTCAATATACTGAATATTATAAAAATGATAAGCTACTGTGAAGTATTTTTCCATAAAGAAAACAATAAACAAGTAGAAATGTATACTACTAGAGGGGGGAGAGAGGAACCACATGAATGAAGTGAGGAAGGTATGGATTATATTGAAGGTTTCCAAAAATTACTCCTGCCTAAGAGAAAGGCCAAACCTTGATTGATTCACTTAACCTGTTATTATTATTACTTGGTGTTTACCAGATAAATGTTGCCAAAGTAAAATCACCAACAATCAAACATTAAAGAAAATAATGATCCAAGTCTAAAATATACTTTTCCCAATAAATTGTTAAAAGTGGAATAAATTTATTTCCACACCCAGCACATAACATATAATGGAAATTTAATTATGACAAATAGTACATGTTTAGCCCCATTGTTAAGAACATAATTCAGTTTTAATCATCTCTTTAGCTCAATGAAATAATAAACAAAAGGAATTAGAGTGTAGTGATCTGATTATTGAAAACCACAAACACAAACCCTAAAGAAGGTTGTTGTTAATGTCTTCTCATGTCTGAATGCTTCCAGGTATTGATTAGGCATAAAAAGATATAGATCAGAAAACCATACAGATTGCTTTAGATAAATATTAAATATAAATCCATTCGATTCCTCTCAACACACTGGTAAATGACAGAGGGAAAGAATGTCAGTCTTACTTTTTCCCCTTTTATCCACATATTTTCATTAAAAAACTCAAACTAGATGGCAGAAAGAATATAGAGTTAAAATGTATTACTTACATGCCTAAAGGCCTCTCTCAGGTCAGTGAGCCTCTATGACCTCCACACTTTAATTAATAAACAATAGCTAACACTGAATGCTTATTATGTGTTACACCTATAATAAGTATCTGTATTTTCTCATTTAATCCTCTTAAACCCTTACATAATGGATAAAATTAAAACAGCCCTTTTGTTGATGAGAAGACCAAGGGATAAAGAAATTAAATAACTTGACAAAAGTCACAAAACTGGAAATTTTGGGGATTAGAATCTGAATCCCTGTAGTTTTATTCCAGACCTTGAGCTATTCACCAAACTATGATACTTTCAAAAGAAGGGAGAAAAGGAAAGGAGGGGAAAAAGCAAGGAAATGAGTAATAAATGAAGTAATGAATGATAAGACACCGTGTCATATCATAGAACCCCCTACTGTAACAAAGGCAGGGCAAGTTTGGAAAACTGTGTTCAAATGGCATTCTCAGTCACATAAGGTGACTGACTGTCTATAAAGTCAATGTGCTGTCTGCTAGGATCAGTAAGGAACCCATTCACACAGGATCGCAGTAGGGTTCGGAAATAAGCAGAGTACTAGGTGCAGCAAGAGGGAACAAAGGAAGACAAAAGAGGAGGCAAAGCAATTGGTGCTTATTTGCTCTAGTTTTCTTCCTAGCTTGCTGAGTTCCATTCTGAAGGTAAGGATGGATTAACGTATAACGTTGATGCTGAATTTGATGACTTTAAAATTGTCTGCCACATGTAAACTTTTACCTCAAAAGGAACCCTATAAATTAGTGTAGTTCTCTACATTAGTAATTCTCTCTAAACTCAGTTCTAAGATTCAAATATATTTATCAAAGTGCTCTCTTGGGCACAACAGTAACTTCTATTTCACTAAGTATCAGAAATAATTGAATTGAAAGTTTGATGATGGCTGAAAAATATAATTCTGTGTTCTATGTTTCAGCCATTGTTCTTAAAAAACATCAAATTAAGCATTCTGAATATCAGAACTACCAAGGAGGCATTTAGAACAAAATGTACTCTACTCTGGGGAAGTTTTATAGGGTTCCATTTTTTTCTTTTTTCTCTTTTTGGTAAAGATTTCACTGTCGTGTATTTTAGAGATACTCTGCCATACGAATTTTCTTTTTATAATATGTTATGTGTACTTAACTCTAATAAATGATCATTTGGAATTTTTCCATACATTCAGTTGTTTTTCCAAGTGTATGTATTTTTTACTGCTTTTACCCAAATGCAGAGGAAAAATAGATTGTGACTGGGACAAATTAGGTATATTCCCTCCCCCCACCACACCGCCCTAGGGTATTTTTTTTTCCCAGAGGCAGAGAGCAGGCCACTATTACTATAAATTATACCCGTAGTACTATCATTGGTGGTGTTTCCAGGAAAGTACATCTCTAAAAATTATTTTCAATGCAATTTTGAAGAAAAATATTTCACAAATAAGCATTGTATTGCATTATGATTAAACATGATATTTAATCTACAAAATTTTGGAAGGACAAATTGTGTTTTCAAGGCACTTATTGATTTAGCCAGATTTTATTTAAAATTAAAAAAATATAGATTAGAAAATATTTAATCCTTATAATGTTTTCTGAATACAGAATTCCCTTTAAATTACTATCTAGATATGTTTCATGGTAAAGCATCAATTAATACGAGACTTTAATAAATGAATGAACAATTACATAAGTATAAAATGGGAAAATTATTTCATTTTATACATATTCATTATAGAGACAATAAGTGTTTCTGTATATTAAAGATTAAAATGTTAAATATAAAGCCATTATAGTGCCACTATACCATTTTCAGTATAAAATGGTTTTTTTACTAACATGTTTTGGTTTTATTACATGATTTTGACGTCGATTGAAGATTTTTTGATAGCAATGTTGCATAATAAGAATGTGCACACCTTTATTTCAAAATGTGAGAGAAAACTAAAAAGTATTGTGTGGCAAGAGGTAAAATTATAAAATCTTCAAATATAATCATAAGACACTCTATGTGTAGAGAAGTTGGTTCTATTCTTTATTGCCAAAATATGACTTCTAAATTAACGTAAAAAAAATCAACCCCTCACAAATCAAGCCCAAGAAGATTAATGGAATCAGAATAGATAGAGAAATCAAGGAATGTGGGAAAACAAACACAAGGGGATACAAACAGAAGGGGAGAAAGTTGGTATACAAAGAGTTCTTAATCATTTGGGGATATCTGAACCATGTGAAAACATGGCAAGAACTAGGGCTATATTCAGGAAAATACCTACCTACTCATCCTCTCAAAAGGTCTGCAAAATTGCAAAATTCTGCATTTCTAAAGAATTGTACAGTGTCACAAAGGTTGTTCCTATCGTCTACATTAGGAATTTATGGGCCAGGTACAGGCAGCAATAATCCAGACCCAGGGTGAAGGTCGTTTTGGATGTTAAGCAGTAAGGATGTTCAACTATACAGAAAACAGAAGTCTCAGAGCCTTTCTGCATGCTCCTCTCCTAGTTCTTTTGGTGGCTGACTTCTGATCCTTCAAATCTCAGTTTAAATACTAAATCCTCGGCCTCTTTGACCATCATATTTAAACTGGGACTGTCACCTCATTCTTCCTTCTATGAATAGTTTTTAACCAAATTACCTTGCTTTAATCCACCAAATTACTTATCATGACTCATTGACATTTACTTCTCTATTTTCTGTCCCCCTGATCTTTAACATCCATGTCTTCTTTATTATTACATCTCCAATATGTGATACAGTGGTCTACAAATAGCAGACTCAAAAATAAATGTCTGTTGACATTTAAATTAAAAAGAATTAAAAAGAATGAGCAAGTAGACACTCGATAACAGGCAACGAAGGACTTCAAGATATTATAATTCTACCTTCAAGCATCTTCTAGGATTTTTAAGAGAAAAAGTTTAGAACTAAAGCTCTAGAATTTTAGTAATTTCTGGTAGTGAATTATGCAGCCAAGAATGGAACTGACATCCATTTGAAATGTGAAATAATAGTCCTCATTTGTCATAGTCTTAGGCATTCGTATGCATGTATTTGTAACTAAAAATTTTGCAGAAAGGCAATAAATAGTTCACCAGAAGTCATCATTATAAAATTATATATTTAAAATACCCAGTATGCACTTAAAATTATTTTAGATTTAAGATGTATGGATAAATTAAAAATTTTTTAATAAAGATAATTTAATCAAAAGTAAAAACAAAATAACAACCCGATAATAAAAACCATGCGCATGACTCTTCAGGGTGCCCTTCTGTTAGCTGCCTATTCTCCCAGTCCTTCTCCCTTATGTTCAAGTCATTTCTTTTCCTCTCCTTTTTGATATGCAGTACTCTTTCAGTTTGTGATCCTAATCACCTAATAGGAAAAACAACACCCACACTTGGGAGTCTAGCAAGTGACATGGCAGACGACCAATACGGATGGAAATTTTGCTTTATAGACACTTTCTCCTTCCTCCACCCTAGTCTTTACCAATAGTTCTTGTTAGCTGTTGTCCCCAAAAGATGAAAAAATGATATCAATTTTCTTTGCTATCATTTGTATCATTTAAAGGATTTATGTATGATTTCAGACACTACGCTTTAAGAAACTGAGTACTAAAAAATAAAGAATATTGTTTCTGGCATCCAGCTTCCCAGAGATTAAATGGGAACTGAAGCCTCTGTGGCCTTTTCAGATTGAACCACAAGTATTGGTATTAATTCAACTTTCTGCCTTGGCTCTGCCAATTGTGAGGTGATTTGGCTGAAATATTAAAGCAACATTCCTTCGGAAATTTGCTTTAAGAATCAGGCAACTAGGAATCACTGAATCCTTGAAGTTTAAGATTAGATAAATAGGAGCAATAGTTAGAACAAGAAAATAGCAAATAGAAGCTACATTTACAAAGTCTAGACTTTTTCCTTCACTCTGTGATATATTTATCTCTTTCCTCTGAATGAGAGAGTGGGATGGGTGGGAGTGGGGATGAGGGGAAGGAGATATTGGGGGAAGAGAGAGAAACTCTGGTGGTGGGGAGGCAGAAGAGGTGATTGAAAAAATCATCAGAGTATATACTTGGGGAGTTAGAATCACTTTCTTATTGCCTACTTCCTCTAATTTCTGAGAGAAGATTGAAAATTTGCCATCAAAAGAAAATATAGTAAAAGGAAAAATAGTGAAAGATTTTAATTCTCCCACTACTTATTTTTATTTATATTTTTATATTTACTTATTACTTGAATTTATGAAAGTTTCTATGCTATCCCTGCTTGTTTCTGCTCTTAAGTCTGATCACCTTAACTTTGGAGAGTCTATCAAATTCCATCTGTTAGCTGATTTCCACCTTGGGAATCACATTATCCAGTCAAATATAAAATCAATCTACAGTAAACAGGAGTTTTTAACAACAAGTGTTCTTTTTTCTTTTCTTCAGCTGTGATTATTCTTCCAGTGTTTTGTGTTCTTTCTTATAGAGATCTTAAAGGTACAGCAAAAAGTCACCTCAATTCCTGGGGCTTGCCTCATGGGATGGTAATTAAGCACTTCCACTGTGGGTGTCTACAGCACCAGTGCATCAAACATCATGTACTTAATTTTACATATTTGAGGGTAGGGTTGTAAAGTACAAAATAATCAAAGTTTCTTGTAATTCTTAATGGTGTTTTCCATATTTATACATACCACTGCTACAGAGATCTTTTGCCCCAAATGGCTGAGCTCTGGTTCTTGTGTGTTTATTTCCTTCTGTGGTTTGCCATATGCTCTGCATTGTTCTGGTCTTAAGATATAGCTACATAGTTTAATAAGGTGCACAATTGTGCTAGGTAGTCATCAGGATTTCAGCTAAAACTTTTCTAGTATTAGAGCACACAATCCACCTTCCAATAAAGCAAAGACTACAGAGCTTACCAAAGTCGCAACTCTTAAAACTCCAAAATTTGACAATAAAGCAAACAACAAATACTTTATTCTTAAAATATGGAAAATGTCCAGTGAATTTGGTTGACACATAATGTCCCTCTTGGGCATAAATCAGATGATATTTCATAAAGATAGAAGCAAAAAAGAATATGATACACTGATTGAGTCAGGAAAGACCATTAGTCAAGCATAAGAATCTAACATTTATAAGTAATATGCAAATGAGGGAGAGCAATATAAAGTCACTCTAAGGAACGCACACTGGGTAATAAACACCTAAAGACAAGGATTTTCCCCATCTCTACAGGAAAGTTTAGAGTAGAGTAGATTACCAAATTCCTGATTTCTATGAACAATCCCTTCTTTACCTTTCTCTATACCCAAAACCCAGTGGGTTCTGGATCTAGAAAAGGCACCAAACATTTAAATCTGTGAGATTGCGCTTGATGACAGATCTTTTAAGTTGTCATTTCTTGTCAGTGACCGTGTTGTTACATCTTGGGGGATGGATTTGCTCCTATGGAAGTCAAGACAGAATGTCATTTGTAGGGATCTGGGTGGCAGCAGGAGCACTCACTAGATCTTGGTGAGTTTCTCCTAACATAGAAGAATGCTATTAAATATTATATACTGATCTCATGTCCACCATCCCTTCCTTGATTTTGTATATGGACAATCACATAATATACAGATGATGACATTTTCATTATTTTCTTTCCAAACTGAATACCCCTTAGTTCTTTTGTCTTTTTTCTTTGGCTAAAAAGTATTGTAGAATTTGAACAGAAATGACAATATCTCTTATCTTTCATAAATACTGTTTGTTGTAGATTTCAGAAGATATACTTTATTTAAATAATTTCTCTTATTTTACATTTCTATATTTTCTTAAAGTTTTTGAATAAGTGTTTACTTTTCTGCATTTATTCAGAAAACCATATAGTGATTTTCTCTTTGTTTATGTGGTTAATGACGCTAATATTAAACCACTTAACTTCCTCTGAACCTATTTGGTAACTCTTCATTTTAAAATACATTGATGCAGTTGGTATGGCAATTTTTAACTGAAGATTTTGCATATATGTTCATAAGAGTGATTAGCCTACACATTTTATTTCCTATGATTGTCCAATTTTTCTATTAACCATTACTACTGTTAAAAATGATTTAGGAAGTTTATCCTTTATTTTATGGAGTTTTGTATTTGAAAGTGAAAATTTAGTCCTTAGGATTTGTAGAATTTGCTTCTTCTATTAGACCTACTGTTGTTCTTCCTTCCTTCCCTCCTTCTTTCCTATTAAGATCTTTATAGGTTTTGATTTTTTTTTCTGTAATTACTTTTAGCAATTTGTGTATATTTAGAAATTTCATTTTCTCTAAGATTTCAAATATGTTGGTTAAAAGTGATTTACAATATTCTCTTTGGATTTCAAAATAATCTCTACTACATCTATAGTTCTTTCTCTGCATAGATGTATATGTATAGATATTTCTGTAAATATATACACAAGTATATTTGTGTGTATGTTGTTTCTTATCTTTATCCCAATCTTCTGATTATGTTTTTCATATTCTTCACTTTCAGCATTCTCTAGTCTTAACTAGTATCCTTTTTCTAACTTCTTGAGTAGGACATATAGCTTATAAATATTCAATCTTTTTATTTCATAAACACGTATTTTAGTCTATATATCCCTCTAATTATTGCTTTAGCCGATACCTCCAGTGTTTTCCTTAGTGTTCAACACAATTGATATTTTGAATTACAATTTTTTACCTCAGGTTTTTTTCAGAAGTGTATATTTTAGTTTCCATATATAGTGAAAGTTGGTTTGGTTGTATTTCTAAAATTAAATTCTAATTTCATTTTTCTCAGAGAAAGTCATTTATATTATATCAGAACATTGACAGGTATATTCTGGGGGCTTTGTATCTTTTTAAATCTGTGGTTTTTAAATCATTTTGATCTCCAATGCATTTGAGAACTAGGGCATACTCTCATGTATATTTAGAGTAAATATCCCCGGCAAAGGGATTGTATCAAAATCTCACAGGGAAGCATTATCATTCACTCCTTCATCAAATCGGTATCTGCAAATTCACCATCATAGCTTCACATGACTAAAAGCCACACTTGTGGCCACAGAGCCTTTGAAATATGACCCAAATTGGGATACACTGAAAGAATAAAATACACAACAGATTTTGAAGACTTGGTATGAAAAAAGAATGTAAAATATTCATATTTTAAAATATTGTAAGTTGAAATGCTAATATACAGGATATTTTATATTAAATAAATGAGGTATATTATTAAATTCAATGTTTCTTGCTTTTAAAAATGTAGCTACTAGAAAATTTAAATAACATACGTGATTTGCATCATTTTTTGGACAGTGCTGATTTAGAAAAAAATGTGAAACTCTGTTGTCTTCTAGGAGCAATAATTTCAAGGATAATGTTGGCAGTATTCCCAGGGGGCAGAGTTTTAAATGAAAATGGCTAGCTGGGTCTTGCAGAGCAGGTCTAGTTGGGAGCCAGAAGGCTTTTGCGGTAAAAAGAAGTCTCCTGAGCTTGGGATACAGACAGTCTACTTAGCATTGGTTTATAGCAATAATATTTCCTATTTCAAATAATAATGTACAATAAAAAAGATTATATAGTTAATAATAGAGGAAAGGGTATGTTGATTGCTGGCAACTAATTTAAAAAAAGCTCTATTTTAAGGTAACTATCACAGTGGATGTCTAGTGGAGAAAAATATAAAGTTGATGTAAACTTAGAGTTCAACTTTGGTATGTTTCTTCTTAAAGTTTTTAAAATGTCTCGATCTCTGAGCTTCTGAAAAAAAAGTGTCCATCCTTATGAAACATACATTATATGTAAAGTTGACTTGCCAGGAACTTTGGATATAACAAAAAACCAAATTTAGTGGCAGTACATATCCAATTATCAATCAGAATAGCACAAGTTCACCAACCAATTCAATGAAGAACTATTCTTAAGCTATGGGGAACATGCTCTGGATGTGGACACAGGAGAGGAGGTTTTCACTTTTCCTGATTGTTACTTCTAGTAAAAGAAAAGAACAAGTGGGATGCAAGAACTCATAGCACATAGAAGTGGTAGAGAATAGAGGAGAGGCTTTTATTTGTAATGAAATGCCAAGCTTTCAGGTCATTATGGTTTGAACAAGCTAAGGGTGCTAGTAGTAGATTCACAATATGATGATTCGCAATTTGCTTTTCAACTGCACATCACACTGTAGATTTATATTTGTATGGTCACCTCTAAGATTTTCTCTCTTTGAATTTGTAGGGTTTTTGTAGATGATTTTAGTATTCATATTTGGCTGTCCTGTCCTCTACTCTACTCTATCTTCAAGTGTAGGAAAAGGCAAGATATCATTTATTAGAAAAATATTGATTCCCTAGAATGTATATTTTACACATTTTCAAAAGTCACTATTTGCATTAAAGAATGTAGAATATTTTAATTGAGCAAAAGCTTTGAGCTCTTTAAAAGCATTAAGAGTAATTTAAAGCACTGTATTAATTACAGCTGCTAAAATAGAATTTGTTTTGGTCAGCTGACAGAGTTGAAAGGGAAGTGTTTTCAAATATAATTCACTTAGTGGAAAAGGAAATAAACATTTTAAAATTAAGGGAGCTATCCTCTTCTCCAAAGACTTGGCTCCATCTTGATTGGATATGGATCCAAACTTCCAATTCAAATAAAAGAATGGTTACATTTTCCAGTACCCTAATAAATTGTCATATAGATTAGGTTGGTATTCAGGAGATAGGAGTTAGAAATAAATGCATTAAGAACTTCATTCATCATTTGTCTGGAGGAACATTAATCAATGTGAAGCTGCCACGCTGTCACAAATGCCCACTAGTTCTTGTGGGGAGGTTTACCACTAGGCAAGATCAAACTGTATAGGTTTAACATGAATAGGTTTATTCTTCTGTCATAAATGATTGGTGGGATGGGAGCTTAGATTATAGTCTGGATCTTTTCTCAAAAATGTTTTATAGACCAGAATTATGATGGATACAGTCATCCATCAATTTTCATGTAAAATATCAAGTTGTAATGTGCAGGTCTTCGGGTCTAACGGGAGGACTGATAAATCTATTATGTGTAAAGAATTAAGTACTTTGTGTTTCAGTGTATCTGCATTTTCTACCTTTTTTCCTTGCACTTTACACTTGAAAAGCAATGCCATTGTAATAGAGGTATTTTCACAATTTGACTATATGTGTGTGTGTGTGACTCTATATATACATACACATATATATATATACACATCAACATATACATATATATGGACACACATGATATTTATATGAATGAAGGTCAAAAGAAACAACTGCATGTTTCTTTTAGTTGAACTTATTATAACGTTAACAGGAAGAAGGGCAACAGGATAATTTCTCATGGAGCAACCTACGAACCAATCATATTTCATTGGTGACTTAACCAGAATCACAAAACCTCAATTTTAAATAATAAATCAAATTGTTGACATTTCACCTAAATCAATACACTTCTCATTTCAAAGAAAAAAAATGAATGCTCCCTTAAATGAGTATTAAAGAATTTATTGTCTAAATAAAAGTGAGTCATAATAAAAATGTCAAAATTGCTATATTTTACAATTACCCTTATTTATTATGTCCTTATATTCCTGATCATGTTTTCTAATCTTATTAGATTCTGATTTTTAAATTTCATTGTAGAAAATGTATTTCTCCCACATACTTATTTTGAACCATTCAATATATTGGAGTAGCTTCATTTTTTTGAACTTTTAGATTAATTGAAATGCACTTTAGGCATTTACCAGTCATACAAAAATGCAATTCATTTAGGCAGTATTATGACAGTTATACTTTTATTGTTAGGCATTTAAATTGTCGTATTTTACATTTTAAAGTGGCAACTATATATTTTTGTGTGTGTGTGTTTTATTTATTTATTTTTATTTATTATTCCAGGGTTTTGTGAGGGTATAAACATTATAGTTACACTTTATGTCTTTGCCTCACCCAAATGCGGGTTAAAGGCATGCCCTTCCCTCCCTTTAGTGCTCCCCGTGTCCTTTAAATCTGCAACTATATTTTGAGATTTGCATTTTAATGATATTTTTGACCACAGTTTTACTTCTAAAACTCTGTTTCCTATAAATGAAAAACATAATTACCAGAATATTTCATTCATAAAATGTAGACCATTTACATACTTGCATATCAAATATTTTACGTGCCTGATAAACTGACATAGGACAGTGATCTATGCCTAGATTTTAATTTAAATTTTCTATCTTAACTCATCAATTACAAAAGTAAATGTTTCATTTGCAAGTTAAATAATACATGGGCATAATAATCTACTTCTACTCCAACCTCTAGGCATTTTCAATCTTGCACTCTTAAGATAACCAATGTTCGCTGCTCAATGACAGCCTTTCACAAGTTTCCGTAGTCTTTTGGGGGAAAAATTGGTATATTTCATGTTAATTAAAATAATGATTCATAAAGTTGAACAATGCTTGCTCTAACCAATTATCACTGTAAAGCAGGTGCTAACCATCATTTTCCCCACTCCTACAAAACAACTCAATCTTAATCCATGAGAATTTTGCTTTTTAAGCTAAAAGGCTCTAAATAAGCTTAGAATCTTGAAAATATTAAACTGAAAGGAAACTTATCAGCTCATCTTATTCATATTCTCACTTTATTTGCTTTTATTTTTACTTGACACACAATAATTGCATATATTTATGGGATACAGTGATATTTCAACACATGTATACAATGTGTAATGATCAAATCAGGGTAATTAACATACTAATCACCTTAATCGCTTTGTGCTGTGAGCATTTAAAATCCTCTCTTCTAGATTTTTCAAACTGTACAATAGATTATTGTTAACCATATTCACTCAGCACTATAGAACACTAGAATTTATTCCTCTCATTTAATAATAAATTTTTTATCTGTTAACTAATCTCTATCTTACCCCCCAGTACCCTTCCCAGCCTCTAATAACCAAAATCCTACTCTCTACTTCTATGAGATCCTTTTATTGTTATCTTCCACATATGGCTGAGAACACGTGGTATTTACCTTTCTGTGCCTGACTTATTTCACTTAACATAATGTCCTCCAGACTCATCCCTGTTGCTATGAATGACAGGATTTTATTCTTCTTAATGGTGGAATCGTATCCCATTGTGTGTGTGTATCTCACATTTTCTTTACCCATTCATCTGTTGATAGACATTTATGTTGATTTCATACCTTGACTATTGTGAATTGAGCTGCAATAAACGTGGGGTGCAGGTATCTCTTCAATATACTGATTTTCTTTCCTTTGGATAAAGTCCCAGTAGTGGGATTGCTGTATCATATGGTAGTTCTATTTTTAGCTTTTTGATAAACCTCCATACTTTTTTGCATAATGGCTGTACTTATTTATATTCCCACTAACAGTGTATAAGTGTTCCCTTTTCTGAACATTCTTGCCAGCATTTTTTTTTGTCTTTTTGATGATAGTTATTCTAATTGGTGTGAAATGATATCTTATTGTGGTTTTGATTTGCATTTATCTGATTATTAGTGATGTTGAGAATTTTTTCATGTCATCTTTGGTCATTTGTATGTCATTTTTTAAAGAAGTGTCTATTCAAATCTTTTGTCCTTTTTTTTTTATCAGATTATTTGTTGTGAGTTGTTTGAGTTCCTTATATATTTCTGGATATTAATCCCTTGATGCTGTGATCCCCAAGCCCTGGCAGCAGACCTATACAGGTCGTGGCCTGTTAGGAATCAGGCCGCAAAGCTCCGTGGCGCCCTCCAGTCTCCCCCTCACCCCTGCCCGTCCTCCATGGACAGATTGTCTTCCATGAAACTTAGGAAGTGCGGTGAGGGGACAGAAGGGAGGACACATGGCAGGAGTGAGTGGTCGGCCAGCCAGCATATTAACAGCCACTCCCCTTTGCTAGCATCACTGCCTGAGATCCACCTCCCGCTCACTACTCCAACGTGGAAAAATTGCCTTCAATGAAACCAGCCCCTGGTGGGAACCATTGCAATGGATAAATAATTTGAAAATATTTTCTCCCATTCTACAAGTTGTCTCTTCACTCTCTACATTTTCTTTGCTGTACAGTGCTTTTTAGTTTGATACTGTTCCATTAGACTGTTTTTGTTTTTGTTGCCTGTGGATTTGAAGTCTTACCCATAAAATCTGTTGGTAATTTTTAGACCAATGTCCTGAAGTGTTTCCCCTATGCTCTTTTCTAGTAGTTTTATTAGTTTGGGATCTTCCATTTAAGTCTTTAATTCATTTTGAGCTGATTTTTATGTATGGTGAAAGATAGGAGTCCTGTTTCATTCTTCTGCATGTGTATATCCAGTTTTCCCAGCACAATTTATTGATGAGAGTTTTCTTTTCCCAATGTTTGTTCTTGTCGACTATGTCCAAAATCAGTTGGTTATAAATATTTGAATTTATTTCTGGATTCTTTATTCTGTTCCGTTGGTCTATGTGTCTGTTTTTATACCAATACTATGCTACTTTGGTTACTATAGCTTTGCAGTATCTTTTAAAGTCAGGTAATGTGATGCCTCCAGTTTTGTTCTTTTTACTCAGTATTGTTTGGACTATTCAGTCTTTTGTGGTTTCATACAAATTTTAGGATCCTTTTTCTATTTCCTTGAAGAGTATCACTAGTATTTTGATAGGGATTGCATTGGATCTGTAGATTGATTTGGGTAATATAGTCATTTTGATAATATTTATTCTTCTAATTCATGAGCATAGGATGTCTTTCCATTTGTTTGTATCCTCTTCCAATTCAGACAGAAAAAAATGTAAATCTCTGATTATTCATTTTCATGCACTACTTCCTTTACTATTCATCTCAATGATGTGAGGTGGGTATTTCATTTCAAAGCTGAAGTGTGTAAGGGCCAAAGCAGGTATGACAAATGATTATTATGTGAAAGAACTGATATTCATGGAAGGATCTACTGGATTCTGAAACATATTTTTATATTTCTCAGTACCAAATAATAACAACAAAATTGATTTGGTCTCTTATATGGTGCAAAAAATACGATTAAGTTAATGGAAACTATGCATAGGATGTCATTTAAATTGTACATTTTCATTACAAATATGTTTCAAAAAATAGCACAACTAATCAATATTAGAGGAAGAGGAGTGATGTTCAATCTGGTGATTCTTTTTTTTTTTTTTGAGACGGAGTCTCACTCTGTTGCCGTGGCTAGAGTGCCATGGCATCAGCCTGGCTCACAGCAACCTCAAACTTCTGGGCTCAAGCGATCCTCTTGCTGCAGCCTCCTGAGTAGCTGGGACTACAGACATGCGCCACCATGCCTGGCTAATTTTTCCTACATATTTTTTGTTGTCCAGCTAATTTCTTTCTATTTTTTTGGTAGGGACGGGGTCTCGCTCTTGCTCAGGCTGGTCTTGAACTCCTGAGCTCAAATGATCCGCCTGCCTCGGCCTCCCAGAGTGCTAG
>CAUYRB010054124.1:0-14131 GCA_963574695.1 Propithecus perrieri | reverse complement strand
TAGGTGATACCTCATTGTGGTTTTGATTTGCATTTCTCTAATGATTAGAGATGTTGAGCATTTTTTTATATGTTTGCTGGCCATTATTCTGTCTTCTTTTGAAAAGTTTCTGTTCATTCCGCTTGCCCATTTGTTGATGGGGTTGTTTGATGTTTTCTTGTTGATTTTTTTGAGTTCTAGATAGATTCTGGTTATCAGCCCTTTATCAGATGTGTAGAGAGAAAATATTTTTTCCTATTCTATGGGCTGTCTATTCACTCTAATGATAGTTTCCTTGGCAGTGCAGAAGCTTTTTAATTTGATTAGATCCCACTTATTTATTTTTGTTGCTGCGGCGATTGCTTTGGGGGTCTTCTTCAAGAATTCCTTACCTAGGCTGATGTTTTAACCTCAGGAGAAATACTTATCGAAATGCTTCGAAATATTTGTCCTGTCATTGTATGATTTACAATGTCCTTGCCATGCTTTGCCTAATAATATTAGACAATGACAATATAGTGTTGTGAGTCATAATTTCAGTTATTATTTAAAATGTCAATCGGCCGCAGAACTTCTTCAGTTCAAGTCTAACATCTTCTAGCCTGTGGTTCTCAGGTGGGGATGCACATCAGACTTACCTTTGGAGCTTTATGAGAATATGTATGTCTAGGCCCTACTCTAGACTTCTTGCATCTTTTTAACGTTGTATTGATCTTTAAAAATTGCCTCAGAATTACTATATCACATATCTTGAATTTTTTCCTTAATAAAAATAATGTTCACACATTTTTATAAAGTAGATGGGATATTTATTGGCTTCTTTGAAAATAGGTTTAATTAGTTACCTTAGGAACATTTTGTGTAAATTTTATTTTGGAAGAATGCTATTATCTTTGTTTTGTATGCCACAGAAGCAATCAAATTTTTTTTGTCACTTGCATTATTCTTATTTTGAACTCTCATCAGACTTCTCAAATTTAAAAATTATTAGTAACAAATTAGCCACAGCTATTTTAAATCTCTGTCATCCACAAATTTTGTTGGAAGCTGATGCTTTCCTGAAGCCTCTGCCAAAATCTACAGGCCAGAGTTTGTGTCTTCAAACATAGTAGGATAGTTTTAGAGACTTACGTAAAGGACTCAACTAGGTACTTAAATTACTAACTGTTCAGATACCAGATTCTTGAAGAGAGGCTTCTGAGCAGATACCATTTATTAATAGACAACTTTCAGACCACATCAGTGGGCTACATCACAACACCAGAACTTAATTTCGGTCGAGAAATAGTTGGCATAATGTGACCACTAACCCAAGTTCCAGCAGGACAACAATTAATGTCTGAGTGAACTGCTGACGGGACATTTATTGCAGTTATTTGTTTGGAATACTGTTGATTTTGTTTTTATGATCTATTTTTCTACTACATAAAGAAGCTATTTCTCTTTCTTCATAAGTAACCAATACTGAGTTCATAAATTCTGTTTTTGTAAACTCCAGTAAAATGTTTTAAAATGATATCTGATTCTCATGACACCCTCCCCCACCAGAATTGAAAAAACTTTTACTAGATCTCCCTATTTTTTGTGGCAGGTTACCTTGTGGTAGTTATTTGCATAGGTTCGGTAAGAAATTGTCCTTCTTACCAAGTTATAATTGGACAATTGATTATACAACCATTCCAATGTAGAATATCATTTCTGAGAATGATGATCATCAAATCAGGTGTGACAGATATTTTAAAGAACAAAGATTGATGCACTTGTGGGGTCAATACCTAGTCCTCCTAGGAAAAATGGTTTGATACAAGTAATAAGGAAGGTAAGGAATCTTAATAAATTTAGAGTTCTTGAGAAAAAAATTATTCTGGTTTATGTACTAAGGCAAAAACTGGCAAAAAGAGTTTTTCGAGCTTGAATTTTTAACTTCAGGATAGCAAATAATAGAGGCTTTAAAACACATGGGGCCTTTAGACTAAAGTCTCTCATCCACAGTTTACATACTGCATGCAGCTCTTATACATCTCTCTCTTTTACTTCTTCCTCCACACTCACCACAACCAAAATATCTGAAATTATGCAGTAAAGGCACAGCCTCTACCACATGCGTGTAAGATACCACACTTGCTTTTACTGTGATAGTAACTTCTTTTTGTTGAATAATATAAAGTAGTTCATGAATTTCCAGTCAAGACTCTTTGGTCTTCTGTTTTCTGGGTCCCACAGATATCAGATACTATGGTACTATTTCTCAATATAGTGTCATTACAGGTTGACGGGCAATACTCTGACCTGAACACGGCTTGGCCAAGACCTTCTCTCCATTCTGTTCTCCACGTGATGCCCCATAATTTCAACAGTGCTTTCCCCTTTTCAAGGCTTATGTCTACCTGGTTCCTTTGCTTCCATTAGTTTGTCTATTCTCTGAGACCATGCTCCATTAACTATCCCTACTTTCCTCTAGAACCTTCAAGAGAACTGATGCAATAGCAAGAGAAGGGTAGAAGCCAGATTACAATAGGTAATAACGGACTAAGTGGGAGGAAAATTAAGCCAGTAATATATGACAAGACTTTTGAGAGTTTTCACCGCTAAAAAGACCATATTTTAAAAAGGTATAATAGGTTTTGCGAATGGCTTTTTAGGATGAATGGAGACAGAGGCATGATTCAGGCTTAGAAATCAATGGAAAATGAATGCCATAAAATTTTTAGGGATGAAGGCAGAAATATTATGTCAAAAAGCATGTTAAAGGAAAGAGTAGCTTGAATTAAGAAGAAAGAAAAGAATGAACTTCCTAGAAGCTTTGAGGTAGTGAGAAATAATAATGCTATTTGAGTTTACAGAGGAAAGCTGAATAAGAAGAGATAAGGTAGTCTTGATCCCAGGCGTGTAAGGTTTCAGGTCATCCACTGACAGTCCGTGACATACTGCAGAGATTTGTTCATGAACTATGCGGTTTACAAATTACACGTCTATGAATGTCACCTACGCCCACCGTATCAGTTATCTCTATTCTTGACTCTTTCCAACTTTGTACTTATATCTTAAAAATATTATACCTTATATCTTATTTCTTCTCTCATAAAATGAATGGAATATAGTTGCTGGTGCTGGCTTAAATTTACCTTTAATACCCTTCCTTAGGTTAGACACATTTAATGTTTTTAAGACTGCTTCTCAGCCCTGTATGCACTCAGTGGAAGGCACGACACAGCTCTGGTATTTTCTTCACTCTAAAAGCCTTCTGCTGAAAGCTTTCCTTTCATTATCGTCCTTCTTTGATCTTAAATGCACTTTCTAAGCATTCCTAAGACTAAAACTCAGATCATTTCCCATTTTTTAAAATGACTTGAACCAGGTTGTATGATAACATATTTCCCAACCATTTAGAGTTGCTGTTGCCTCTGGACTTGGATCATTGAGCATGACTATATATTGTGGAATTGAAATAGAAAATATGTCACTTAGCAATTAATCACCAGACTTGGGGGTACCTTTAACCCTAAAAGAGCAATAGGAGGGTTCTTTTTATGGGCAATGTTGATGTCTGTTTTTCAGAATTTAGCTGAACCATACACTGATAGCTGTACCTTCAAGTTTCATAACCTAAAATAAAGTGTTTTGTTTTATCATCTTCTGTTTATCCTCATAGCCACCTCATCTGGCTCTCAACTTTGGAATTTCTCTGTATCTTCATTTATTTCTACATTCTGCAATTGTCCAGTGGATATCTACAAGATACCCTGCTAGGCTTTAGAGATACAGAGATTTAAAATAAAAAAAGATTTGGACACTGAGGGCGATCTTTCTTCATTGGGAACAATATATTTACAGTAGTATTCACAAAACAGAGAGATATTAAATTAATACATATAAAATTGCCTTTTTTGTAGGTTAAAATCAGTCAAATATTTTCAGTTTCATGTGGTTTAATCTAATACTATTATATAACATGTTGATGTAGTATTTTGGAAGTGTTGCTTAAGGTATTGTGAAAAATGTCAGGAATTGGTTGTTAGGCAAGCAGTAAAAAGACTGGGAAAGGGAATTGTAATTTTAGATGAGGGAAGAGTATATTTCATACATGTGAAAACCTTTTAGATTTGAATGTATCGATTAACTTAACATGTGCTAGGAAGTGTAAGAAGCATATTGTTGCTGAGAGACTTTAAGTAGCCACACTGTCTAGGTTCAAAATTTACTCCACTACATACTAGCTATCAGACTATTAAGGCTATAATTAAGACTATATTAAGACTATACATTATATGTTTTATTTATATATAAAAAAATATAGGCATACTTCATTTTATTGCACTTTGGTTTATTACGTTTTGCAGATATGGCGATATTTACAAATGGAAGGTTTGTGGCAACCCTGCATTAAGCAAGTCTATCAACACCATTTTTCTAACATCATGTTATAACTTCATGTCTCTGTGTCACTTTTTGGTAATTTTCACAATATTTCAAAGTTTTTCATTATTACTATATTTCTTACGGTCATCGGGAATCAGTGATCTTTGATGTTACTATTGCAATTGTTTCAGAGTGCCATGAACCACACCCAGAAGATGGCAAACTTAATCAATATATGCAGTATGTGTCCTGACTCTCTATTGACCAACCATTTCCCCACTTCTCTCCTTCTCCTCAGGCCTCCCTATTCCCTGTAACTCAATAATATTGAAATGATGCCAATTAATAACCCTACAAAGACCTCTAAGTATTTAAGTGAAAGGAAGAGTAGCATGTTGCTCAATTTGAATCAAAAGCTAGTAAGGATTAAGCTTGCTGAGGAAGGCATGTTGAAAGCTAAGACAGGCTGAAAACTAGGCCTTTTGTGCCAAACAGTTAGCCAAGTTGTAAATGCAAAGAAAAAATTCTTAAAGGGAATCAAAAGTGCTAATTCAATGAATACACAAATGATAGGAAAGTGAAATAGGCTTTCTGCTGATGTAGAGAAAGTTTGAGTGGTCTGGGTTGAAAATCAGACTAGCCACAGTAGCCCTTAAGCCAAAGCTTAATCTAGGGCCAGGCCCTAACTCTCTTCAACTCTGTGAAGGCTGAGAGAGGTGAGGCAGCTGCAAAAGAAAAGTCTGAAGCTAGCAGGGATTGGTTCGTGAGGTTGAAGGAAAGGAAATGTCTCCATAATATAAAAGTGTAAGGTGAAGCAGCAAGTGCTAATGTAGAAGCTGCAAAAAGTTAAGCAGAAGATCTAAGTAAGATAATTGATTGAAGGTGGCTACAATGAGTAATGGATTTTCAATGTAGATGAAATAGTCTTCTATTGGAAGAAGATGGCATCTAGGACATTCATAGCTAGAGAGGAGAAGTCAATGCCTGGCTTTAAAACTCAAAGGACAGGCTGACTCTTGTTAGAGGCTAATGCAGCAGGGGGACTTTAAGTTAAAGGCGATGCTCATTTACCATTCTGAAAGTCCTAGGGCCCTTAAAAATTATGCTAAATCGACTCTGCCTGTGCTCTATAAATGGAATAACAAAAGCCGGATGACAGCACATCTGTTTATAGCATGGTTTACTGAATATTTTAAGCCCACGGTTGAGACCTATTTCTCAGAAAAAAAGATTTCTTTCAAAGTATTAGTGCTCATTGACAATGCACCTTGTCACCCAAGAGCTCGGAAATGGAGATGTACAAGGAGATAAATGTTGTTTTCATGCCTTTGAATACAACAAACATTCAGCAGCCCATGGATCAAGGAGTAATTTTGACTTTCCAGTCTTTTTTTTTTTTTTGACACAGAGTCTCACTCTCTTGCCTGGGCTGAAGTGCCGTGGCGTCAGCCTAGCTCACAGCAACCTCAAACTCCTGGGCTCAAGTGATCCTCCTGCCTCAGCCTCCCAAGTAGGTGGGACTGCAGGTGTGCACCACCATGCCTGGCTAATTTTTTCTGTTTTAGTAGAGATAGGGTCTTGTTCTTGCTCAGGTTGGTCTCAAACTCTTGAGTTAAGCGATCTTCCCACCTTGACTCCCAGAGTGCTAGGATTACAGGCGTGAGCCACTATGCCTGGGCTGACTTTCAAGTCTTACTGTTCAAGAAATAAATGTATAAGGCAATAGCTGCCATAGAGAGTGATTCCTCCAATAGATCTGGGCAATATAAATGGAAAACCTTCTGGAAAGCACTCGCCATTCTAGATGGCATTAAGAACTTTCGTAGGCATGGCCTCAAGCAATCCTCCCACCTCAGCCTTCCAAAGTGCTAGGATTACAGGTGTGAGCCACTGCACCCAGCCACAAGCCAAATTTTATAACAATCCCATCATAATATCCTCTTAATGAGATACCTCAGTGTTCCCCCAGATTTATGGTCTCCCTTGCCACAACCAGTAATAAACCCAACTTTGTTTGAATTGTGTTTCTTGTCTTGTCTCTGGCTAGTGAATATCTACACTTTATTGAAGTATTAAACATTATTTAAAAAGTAAGGAAGAGGGAATCAGACACTTTTAAAAGAAATGCAAAAGCAGCAATATCCCCGGAGTATTAGGTTTGACTTAAAGCGAGAAGGTAAAACATTCAGAAAAATGACTGCACAGCCACACCATCACTTGGAGTTGAGTAGGTTGTGTTCTGCCAAAGAGTGTTATGCAGAGGGGGTGGAGAGGTTAAAATCCATCCTGAACCCCAGTAGCCAACCTGTGATCCTTGACTTGGAGCTATCACACTGGGAGACAGGAGTACCTTTCAAAATTTCATGGCAGCATAGTATAATTTACCAGTGTCTATTCTGGAATTAATTCTTCCATTAAGCTTTCACTGATTCTCCTGAATTGAGCTGGCTTTTTTCTCTTTGAATCCCTACTACTTTTATTATAACATCAATCTGAAATTAATGCAATTTATTTATTTACATATTTCTTTCTTCTCAAAGTATATATCTTTTATTTTTTTTGTTTCTATCGCTCAATATTTAAGTGATGATTAATATAGTAATACAAATAGTGTTTGATTATGCTGAAATCAAATAAATTGGACTGAATTAATTTGAAAATAAACTAATGTGATCTAATGGAATGAATGTGTGATTATAACTGTGCTGTCTAATTTTGCCTATGCTAACTTCTTTCATAGAAGTCTCTTAACCTCTGTGCATTTCAGTTTTCTAATCCATAAAAATGAAGATATTGGTTGATCTCTAACATCACTTTTGACATCAGTACTTCATGGTTCAGACTGATGTATCTCATGCTTGACCTTGCGAACTGAGTTTTCATAATTTGTATGAAGAGCAATGATGCATTCTTATGCACAGATCAAATATGATATTATGAGCATTGATAATAAGGCTTTTTGCTCAAGCATTAAGGACAAACTAGAAAATTTGGCCATGAACACAAACATTTCCCAAGGCTACCAGATCTCTCGCACTGACTATCAAACAAACAAGAATATAAATTATCAAGCTTTTATCTAAGTAAAATTCATACAGCACACTTTGGGTCTATTGAATTACCTTGAATACAAAAAGGCTTACATCACTAGCCCAATTGGAACCTGTGATTTATTGAAATGATTTCAAGGCTTATGCACATATGGTTAACCCATGTCATTAAAGAGTAATTCCCTTTCCATGGTTTGTATTAAAAAAAATCTTTTGCTGCCAGGAACCAGTTATCAGGACAGTGTGATTTCACATGAGTTAGATTGCAACAGTAGCTCTAGCATTATTACGATGATGTTTACAAATAAGTGAATTGTTTTCTAACTGTTTCCACAAAGACACTAGATCATAAAACAAGGACCTTTCCATTATCAAAATTATGCTATTTCTTCAAGCTGCTTTTGTAGAATGGTGATTTTATTTTATACTAGGAAATGGATAAAATAGCAGTATATTTTTATGCAAAGTAACCTAAAATACAAATAATATTCTTAACAATATTTCAATTTTATCAACCAATACAGGTTTATAATGGGTACACTAGTATGGTGAGGACAAGGAATATGTCATTCCAAAGCAGTGTCTGCAGGTTTATATTAATCATATAGCCTCATATGTATTGGCCTATGTACTCTGAAGAGTGACAAGGGAAGTTCAGGTCATGGTGTTTGCCTATAATAAGTTATTCCAATTCTGAATATGGATACAGCATCAATGCTCTGTGGAATTTTCCCAGCTGAAAAAATTGCTATAATTACATTCAAATGATTATCAAGGCTTTAAAATTCCTTTCTGAAAGAAACAATTGCCTTTGAGTAAAGAATGTTATTTGTGTAAATGCTAGGTATTACATATATACAGTTTGAGATTTGAAAAGTTAACATTTTCCCAAATAACAGAAAACAAACACATCTCTTATTTTTGGTGTGAGGCCAATATAAATGCACTAAAATCTTAAAAATGTTTTGGTACTGAAATGTTTCCAGAAAACAAAGCATTTTGTTTTTAATAATAGCCCATTTAACCAAGACCATGTTCCTCTATGGAAATATTGTATCACTTCTCCTAAGTCATAGAAGAATTGATATTACTCATGTAATTACAAGTGGTCAGCATCACCCTCAGGTGTTCTCGACTTTTTAATACCATTGTATGTTAGCTTCCTACTGCAGCTGTTACCAATTACCATATATTTAGTGGCTTAAGACAACACAGATTTATTATCTGTTCTTAAGATCAGAAGTCTAAAATGAGTCTCAAGGAGCTAAAATCAAGGTTCTGCAAATCTTCTGGAGGCTCCAGTGTAGTATTTGTTTCCTGGATTTTCCAGCTCCTAGGGGCTGCCTAAATCCCTCACTCATAGCCCCTTCCTCCATCTTCAAAGGGTATCACTCCAACCTCTGCTTCCACCATCACATCTCCTTTTTCTGACTTTGACAATCTTTCCCCCTTTTATAAAGATTCTGTGATTACATCAGGCTCACTTGGATAACTAATCCAGAATAATCTCCCCATCTCACTATCTTTATCTCAATCACATGTGCAAATTCCCTTTTGCCACATAAGGTAACATATTCACAGGTTCTAGGAATTAGGACATGGACATTTTTGAGGGGCTATTTTTCTGTCCTTCCACACAGGGACCCCTTTGCAGTCTGGTGAAGCCTAGTGTTTCCTTCTCAAAATAATGTTTTTCAACTCAGCTCATAAAATACATTAGGTTACAATGGAAGCAAATCATACTGAAATATAATTATCAAAATATTTTAAAACAAATATGTGCTTTAGTAATATATGTGCTTTTCAAATTACTGCATTAAATAATAATTGCAGTGGCCAATAATAACTTCAATAAAGTAAAATCAAGTAAGGGTATAAGCAATATTTGTAACAGCTGTTAAGTGAAATGAAAATATCTGATTTCTATTGTACCGTTAATGGTGTGGTGTTTTGTTTTTCTATACATTAATAATTGAAAGAAATGCTAAACTCCAATTAGAAGTTAAGGTAAAATGAAATATAATTTTTCTTTCTACCCATGATCTTGAACTGCACACTAAGAACCCTTGCTATACACACATGGCAGAGAGAAAAGATTTATGACTCGCATGTCTATGAGGGGGTGTGTGTGTATGTGTCTGTGTAATTCCCATTGACCAGTACAACCTATTAGTGAACAATTCTTCAATTGTATTTGCATTTTCCTATTATTCAGCTAACTGAAAAGTGAAATAGACTGTGGGCATTGTTTATCAGAAGTCTATACAGGTATTATGAAATGCTCATTTTGCTCACCGTTAGATGCTAAGATATTCATAGACATGTGACAAATCCTTCTGTGTTATTCAAATTAAGATATGTTGTCCTGCCTGTTAATTTTTATATTTTTTAAGCAGTGGGATTTCTATAGATTTGTAACACCTGTTGTCTAGGTGCTTGCATTTGATTTAGCATAATAAGATATACATATCCTACTGTACAAGAACTATCTAAACGTATTTTGGGTATGTTATGGTTTAATCATTTGTGGTTTTTATTAGATAACATTTTCTTTATATTTTCATATAGTAAGCAAGCTTATGTCCTTGCAATCCAAACCAAAATAAAAGAGTTATATGCTATAAAGGCTTATGGGGGGCTGAAAGTTTACCTTCCAAAAATATTTTTATACCCCAAAAATTGACCTAGTAAAGTAGAAACCCTTCATTTTTTTTTTACTGGATTTTATTCTTTGATATTGCATATTCGATAAATAAGCACATATAGTATAATTAATTACACAACTAGATACATACACTAAATATATATGACTGGCTCACTAGAGAAAGATTAATACTTCCAGTAACAGAACACTTAAAAATTTAGGCCAAAATATTTTACCCTGATGCTCAGGTGATGGCTTAATATTAGGTCATCTGAGGATGGGATTTGTAGAGCTTTTAAAAGTTCTTTTTTGCCTCACTTTAAAATAATCAGTGTGTTCCACTTAGTCACAGAGTTTGCTTAAACTTTCTAATCATAGATTCCACTTATATTTTGATTACCCAATAAGTACATCTTTCTCTTTAATAGGAAATTGTAAGCTAAGTGCAATAGTGTAAGCAAGAAAGTAGATTCACAGGCATAGAGGTCACATATGAATGGAGTTTGCATGTCAAAGCCCGTAAGCCCTATTAGAGCTTAATGATTATATTAATTATAAGTGAGTGATTTGTGGGAAAAAAAATGTTCTGTGATAGTGATAGGAATATTGAACTATAGCCCCGAAACGTTTCATATTAGCTTGTCATTGCTGACATTGTGGCCATCTCATTCTTCCGAGTTTTCCTGTATTAATCAAGTCAACACTCTTAACATTTTTAGCAGTTTGAAATTTTATATTATTTAGGAGAGCTATCTTCTCTGTGTGCCTGTACAATTCACATAAAACAAAGCTGCCCTCCACAAGTTTGGAATATTTGAATAATGCTAGTAAGACTGGCTGTATTAATGTTCTATTTTTTTCTTTTACTGAAAACATTTACTATAAAGAAAGGAATCCGCATGTTTATTATCGTTTCTTTACTTCCGAGGAGAGTCACAGCACAGCCTTGGTTAAATTGTCGTAACATAGCTAAGGCATTCATGATCTCAATTGCTGGGAAGATATGCTTATTGGACATTAGATAACATGTTCCTTTGATAAAGTAATGAGATAAATCTAAGTTACTATCCTGGGAGTCATAAGTGACATTTTCTAAGTAGAATGTCATGGCCAGAATGAAGGAAGTACAACTTGAGAAATGTCTTTTTATTTGACACTAAATATTATCAAAATTTTTGGCAATGTTATACCAAAGATATGCTCACATGCGACTGCATATTATAAAATATAGAAATTCAAGTAATATAATTTGAAGCATTAGAAAAATTACAGACCTAACAGTATATTTTTATTACTGTTTGCTGCACTTAGTGTTTATTTACCGGATTATTACAAATCATTGCTTCACTATACCAGGCACTGGTGATGGGAAGATGAATGCACCACAATTCTGCTCTGAAATCAGTTTGGCAGAGAAGACTGCAAAACAACAAAAGAAAACCACAATATATTCCATAAAGTGGTACAAAGATACATGTATAAAATGCACTTGCTGAGAGAGTGAAGCATAATTTTAATTTTAAAAAATTTATAAAATCTTTCCATATAGAACTATATTTTACTGCAGTGTATTGTTTTGGAAAAAGCAGGCTTGGAATTGCTGACTCTGTCACAAGAGCTCTTGCGAGATGTTTGTCTTTTTGAACCTCAAATGTAACACTGAGAATAATAATAGCTCATACTTATGAAGGACTTACTATGTGCCAGGCATTGTTTATGAGTCCTTCATATGTATTATCTCATTTAATCCTCATAGCAAGTCTATGAGCTAAGTATTCATAATATTGTTCCAGTTTTGGATGAGAAAAATAAGGCATAGCTAACTAAGTAGCCTGATCAAGTTCACAGCTAATAAGCAGCACAACAGGGATTCAAATCTCTTCAGCCTCGTTCCAGAGGCTAAGCTTTTATCAGTTATACACTATAGTCTCTCAAACAAGAATTTAATAAGCTATAGCAATTATGGTGATGATCTGTCTTAATTCAATATTTGGATTTCACCAGCCATGCACAAATAAATATTACTCCTTTTGTATTTTGAGAGGCCAAATAGTGTCTTTTGATGACGTGAATGGTCAGCTTTCACTAGGTGCTTACTTACATAGTTTCTTCCTGTCTTTTCTCACCTCTATCTACTACCTTTCTCTCTTTCTCACAAATAATTAGAAGAGGGCCCATTTGTAGATAGGCCTCTCTAACAAAATTTCTGCTTGCAAATCATCATAAAAGAGCTGTTTACCCATTAGTAAGTTTCCTCTGAGAAAGCCTGAAGCAAGAAGAGACTTAAAAGAGGACAGACCCAAGACAACGCAGGGGGAGTTCAGGGATGTTAAGGTTGGCTACCCAAGTTCTTGGGCATCAAACACATACTTTCTGATCCCTAATAATATATGAGGTTTCAAAGTAAGGTATTGAGGGTTTACCACACACAATACAGCCCCATTTTTATATTCCAGTTTATGTCACTTTTTCATAGAGCCAGGCCTTATAAAGCTATAGATTTGGAATTTATTTTACTTAACCAGAAACATCCTTTTAAAAACATTGCATAGATAGACAACCTCCTCCTGGCAAATATTATTAACTTGGAGTTTATTTACTTGGAGTTTCAATTAATATGTTTACAAGGACATTACACTGGATTATTTGCCCTTTTACATTTCCCCAGAGGTGTACCCCAGTTAATTAGGGGAAAAAAGGAAAGGATCACAGACCAGTGTTCTAACATCGTCTACCTCATAATGCATAGAAATCTTTCAGTGCTACTGTGAAGACTGAAAGATAATGCATAGAATGTGCCTGGCACATAATAAGTACATAAGGCATGATTTTACTCTTTCTTTCCATATATGTGTGTGTGTGTATACACACACACACACACACACACACACATACATGCATTTTCTCTAGCTGTTTTAACCTATTTATTAATGTGTTTGTGAAAAACTGCTTAAGAAAAAAATTGGTCAAATAGTACAAAATTTAAAAGGTATAAAATGAGTATAGTCATCCCTCTGTGTCCTCAGGGTATTGGTTTCAGAACACACGCCACCAACTCTGAAGATGCTCAAGTCCTGTATATAAAATAGCATAGTATTTGCACAAACTGCATGCATCCTCCCTTATACTTTATTTATTTTACTTAAAGCAATAGAAATTTATGCTCTTACAATTCTGAGGCCAGAAGTCCAAAATCGGTATCACTAGGCCAAAACTTAGGTGTCAGCAAAGCTGTGCACCCTCCAGAGGCTTAGGGGAGAATCTGTTCCTTGCCTCTTGAAGCCTCTGGTGGCTGCCAGCTCTCTTCAACTTGTGGCTGCATCACTCTACTCTTCAAGGCCAGCGTCTTCAGATCTCTCTGTACCACCTTCCCCTTCTTCTCTGTGTATATCACATCTCCCTTTGCCCTCTTTTATAAAGATACATGTGACTGTATTTGGATCCCACCTGGGTATTCCAGGCTAATCTCCTCATCTCAACATCCTTAACTTAATTATGTCTGCAAAGACTCCAGCTGCTTTTCAAAATAGCTATATAAGGTAACATCCACAGATTCCACAATATTTTAAATTATTTAACTGTCTGATACACTTCTATAATACTTTTATCCCTATATTATTGGGCTGCATGCTTTTTGATCAGCTCTTCATATTACAATTGTTTTTTACAGTTATTTCCTATAGAGAAAATAATAAAATAGTCTCCCTTTTGGCATGATTGATCACAGTTTTTAAGTTATTTTTAGTTTATATACATAAAATGCATAAAACCACTGTCTTCACACACAGACTTCCTTGCTGTCTATAGACCTGGTAGAGGTTTGAGTTTACAAATACAGGGATCTACTACTCCCATACACTTTAAATCATCTCTAGATTACTTGTAATATCTAATACAATGTGCATGCTATGTAAATAGTTGTTATACTGTATTTTTTTTTTATTTCAGCATATTATGAGGTACAGATGTTTAGGTTACGTGTGTTGCCCTTGGTTCCCCCGCCCCCAAGTCCGTGTTTCAAATATGTCCATCCTTCGGGTAGTGCGCATTGCACTCCTTGTGTATACAAATACCCGTCCCCTCCTCCCTCCTCCCCCCT